>JAVQJG010070306.1:0-19081 GCA_036024015.1 Craterocephalus amniculus | reverse complement strand
GGGCTCATTATATAATATATGAATATTGTTGCTTAGAAGTTGGTGGGGACAATTTGAGCCTCATGAAAAGTTGGTAGTGTTATGTCCCTACCGTCCCTATGCAAACCTACGCCCTTGCTCTGTATCCTAAGGCGATGCATTTTCACAGAATGACAAAGACGGCGTGTAAAATCTTGAAATCTTTGCAGAGCTCCAGCTGACCGGGCGGCCTAGGTTGTGATGCTGAGTCAGCGCTGCAGCTGGGAACCGTCAGAGCTGTTTAGTGTCAGATTGGGGTTGTTCCGTTCATGCTGCGGGGTCTGCGCCCCCTGCCTCCGCCCTGCCGCCGAAGCGAGTGGAGGGCGACGGCGCAGCAGCCTCTCAGCAGAGACCCGATGTGATAGACGGGCATGACCTCCTGCGGGGCCCCTCTGCACAGCCACGCCACGGTTGGGACCACAGGCATGGCCACAGCCAGAAGATCTACCAGGAAGTATCTGCTCCAGTGGCACAGCTCAGGGGGACGTCTGTCCTCACCCCCTCCCCCGCTTTCCTCTGCATCCTCCTCGTCTCTCTGCAGCTCTGTGGCTTCCTGCCTGACTGGGAGTGGGAGTGTAGGCTGGGGCTGGCAGGTGTGGGGCTCTGCGGGCCCCGGCCCGTCAGCTGGGTGCGGCTCTGCTGGGATCAGAAGCGGTAAAGATGGAGCCAGCTGTGGCTCTGGGGGGGAGACCTCTAAAGATATGACACTGAGCTCCTCAGCGGCGCTCTCCTCACACAGCCAGGTCATGGTGGGGCTGCAGGCCTGCGAGCGCACCTCTGGCTTCTTCTCTGCTGCAGGAACAGGGATGGGGTTAGTTTGGGGGGAGGGCGCGGGAGCAGGGGCCGATGTGACGGGGGGCTCCTCTTGAGGTAAGTGTAGGAAGAGGTGATGGTGGGGGAGGAAAGTGTGTCCGCTGCACCTGCAGCTGCTGTTCAGGGTGTGGCAAGAGTGTGAGATCGGCAGCACAGCCCCCCCGCTGCACAACCGTTCGTAGGTGGAGGAGCGTGGGACAGCCGGGGGGCCTCGGACGTGGGGGCCCTGCTGCGGCAGCTGCTCGGACAGGAGGGCGGCCTCCAGGAGCAGGTGGGTTTGCGCAGCCGGGCGGGACGCTCCGGCCGGATCGGGAGCTTTTTCGCTGCGCTCCAGCTGCAAGGCCTCGCTGCTCAGCCGCGTGTAGGTGGCCCCGCGGCTTAACGTGCTGGCTGGGGAGCATCCGCAGGAGCGAGACTTCCCCCCCGGCCGCGCTCCCTGCAGCTCCCTGTATGGCTTGTGGTCGTGGGGGTCTTGCTCCCGGACGCTTAGGTTGGACCTGACAGACTCAACCACCTCCTGGAGATTCTGGATCTCCTTCCGGGCCTCCTTTAAGGCGAGCTGGGCCTCCACGCGGTGGCACTCCTCCTCTATCCAGTCTTCCTGCATCTTGTACAGATGTGTCCTCAGCTCGTCTATTTCACAGTCCCTGAGGAAGGATAAAGGATAAAGTGATCCTGCTGAGTCATGTTTAGTTTTCTGGATGGTGAAGCAGTGTTATAGGTTACAGGAGGGGTCACCTGTGTTGTAGCCGCTCCACATTTTCCCTCAGTCGGGCTCGCAGGTGGCGTATACACACCTCCTTCTGCTGCAGGGGCGTGAGGTACTGCTCCGGGGCCGGGGGCTTGATCCCATGGTTGCTGCTGCAGGCCGTGTGCTTGGCTTGACGCCTAAATCATCATAAGTACGAGTACAGATCGTTTACATGAAGGCATTTTGGAAAATAAACATTTCTTTGCAATTAGGCTGCTGGATTTTGACAACAGTATTTAATCAAGTGGTAATTTAAAGGGATACTGTGTAACTTTTGGCCACTAGGGGGAGCCGAACCTGTAACTTCCCACACGGCCACACAGCACTGTGGTAAAATAAAGCAGTTTCCATCCTGCTGTGGAATCGTGCTGCAGACTCTGACCAGCTGATAGGGAAGTAATTTGGATTCAGGAATCCATGGGGTCCTACCAGTGGAGGGATGGGACTGAGTGCTTCTAGTTTTATAGGATCCATTTATCTCCTCGTTATGGAAACGTCAGCATTAGCCTCTAGCTTATGGGACATTACAGCGAATGAAACCATCAAACTAAAGCAGTCAGTTACCAATAGTCCTGCTACTACTTTGATATTAACATGAATGATAGGAAATGATTTATTGCATGAAAACCTGCATTACTGGTGCAGAAAGGTTTAGAGTCACATTAGCTTTGGTCTGTAGCTGGGTAGCTTCAACTAGCAACATTTAGACACAGACGTATTCTGCAACGTTATTCAGCTCATCAGGACTTACTACTGTTTTTTGTATAGATGCTGCTAGAAGATGTGGAAAAGTAAATCAAAGCAGATCACATTACCCCATGATCAAGTGCCCGATCGGGAAGTTACAATGTCTGGTTTCTGAAGAGGACAGCCGCTTTGGAGCGCTAACACTCATCAAACGCTGTATATTGACCCCAGAAATCATCCATCATTACTCACATCAGGCTGATGTCTGGTCCCAAAGTTACACAGTTTGCCTTTAACCTGGACTTTCACACATTTTAATTTTCAAACACCGACCACAGTGTGATGTTCTGATAACTGATTGTGTGTGATGTGACTGGTGCAAACCCTCCGTTTGCTGATGCATAAAGCTGTTAGCTTGTGTTGACGTTGTTGCACTGAATTAATTCAACTCTACAGTTTGAAAGATTCTTATAAGCCCAGCATTATAGTGAGTTTTTTTTTAA
This sequence comes from Craterocephalus amniculus, assembly GCA_036024015.1. Classification (NCBI taxonomy): domain Eukaryota; kingdom Metazoa; phylum Chordata; class Actinopteri; order Atheriniformes; family Atherinidae; genus Craterocephalus; species Craterocephalus amniculus. The sequence continues at coordinate 16,309 of JAVQJG010070306.1, read as the reverse complement.
TGCCAATGTCAGAGTAAAAAATGTAACACAGAAGAGAAGGAGGTAGGCAGGGTTATGCCTGACTGTTGGTATTTCAGATGGTGGAGCCCATCCAACTTTAAAGACTTATGAGGAGATTACTAAGCAAAAAAAATGTGCTTAGGTTTCATTTTTCATGAGATGCATCTTAAATATTTGGTACCTTATTTTCATGCTGCTGCAGGGACAGCAGATCTTACCTGGGGGTACTGGGATATGTCCGGGCTGTGGGGCTGCCTTCAGGAGGCCTCATCCGACCCGGGTAGGTGAGGGTACTGGACGTGTCACTGTACGGGTATCGCCCACCACCGGTTCCCACAGAGCGCCTTGTAAACAGATCAGGTTAAACTCACACGTGAGATTTTATGCTGAGCAATGAAAAAAGAAGGAGCAGTACCTGCGCTGATTCGAAGAGGGCTTTCGGCTTGGAGTGAGTGGCATTGACATGAAGGGTGACGTCCGAGCTGTCCACTGCTGTTTCTAAAGCGGCACACCGAGAGCCCCGATGGCTAGGCTGTAATAACCGTTACAGACAAAAACATCAGAGGGAAACAAAGCATCACAGTCAGAACCGGCCCAACATAAATACGTGGGTCTGAAAAACTGCAGGGAGAGAAATTTGTTTGTGCATCCTCGCTGGTCACCAGTGATAAAAGTCTGACACGGCCCCTCATGAAAAATTGTCCCGGCTAGAAACAAATGAAGCCTCTTTCTGTGCTGACACAAAGAGGACAAGTGAGTTCACTGTTAGTGCAGCTGCTCTGTCTGAGCTGTGTCCTCCCGATCTGCAGAGCAGCACATGCACACGACTCAGCCTGACATGGGCTGCTGAGGCAAAGAAACAGAGGCTATGTGACGTTTGGTGGCCAGAAGGGGGGACTCTACCTGCCTGCCATAGCTGCTAATTAGTACAGAGATGAAATATGGGTCACATGCAGCACACAAATAACTCATGTTCACCTTTATGCTGATCCTTAGAATAAAAGTACGTACTTTGGCTTTCAAAGCTAGCTTTTTATTCAGCCAGGTGGCATTTTGAAAGTACCATCACACAAAATCTGATTTTTAGTGGTCCATTAGGAGAGAAGATGTTAGGATGACCCATATCTTAAAAATCTTGCAGAAATAGCTCAATAATAAACAAAAACAGTCCTAAGCCATATTAAATAATCTAATATCTTATAGTTATGTATGCATAAATGGGTAACTCTGAGCTTTTTGGTGAGTCCAAAAGGGTGGGGACTAGAAGTTTAGCCAGCTCTGAGGATCCTGAACTCTGACCCTGAATTCCTACGGTGGGATGTCTTATCCTACCACTTTATTAGGTCCACCTGGCTATTGGGCCCATTTTTGCCTTTGGAACTGCCTTCATTCCTAATGTCACAGATTCAACAAGCTGTTGAAGTCGTTCCTCAGAGATTTTGCTCCATATTGACACGACAGCTTTACACAGTTGCTGCAGATTTGTCAGATGCACGATGAGATTGAGAATCTCCCAAAGGTGCTCCGTTGGATTGACATCTGGTGACTGTGGAGGCCATGGGAGAACAGAGAACTCATTGTCATGTCGGAGGTGATCTGAATTTTGTGACATGGAGCGTCATCCTGCTGGAAGTAGCATCAGAAGATGCTCCACATGGTCAGCAGCAATATTCAGGTCAGATAAATGATACTGTACCCTTACTGGTACAAAGGGGCCCCAAAGTGAGCTAATAAAAAGTTCAGCGGTCATCTACCAGCTGGAAGGTTGGATAAATCTCACATTGCCTCCCGATGTGTCTGTGAAAGCATGTGTTAGTGTAATAACGACAGAAGTGCTGTATGCTGTGACTGGGTGAAGGCATCATGTAGCGTAGAAGCACTTTGAGAGGTCAACAAAACAACTAGAAACATCCAAGCTTTCATATTGACACCATGTTCATAGCTGACAGGAGGGGCACCTGGTGGGGTCTTCTGCTGCTGGAGTCCATTTGCTTCCAGTTTGGATGTGTTGTTTGTTCAAAGATGGTATTCGTCTTATGTATTTTCTTCTTCTCCAATCAGTCTGCTCACTTTCTCCAGACCTTTGTCATCAACAATGTATTTTTGTCCAGACAACTGCTCACTGGATATTCTCTCTTCATCAGTCCATTTTCTGCAATCCTAGAGTTTAAAATCCCATCAGATTCTGAAACACTCAGCCCAACATCCATGTTACCTTCACAGACACTTTAATCCCATTTCTTCTTTATTGTGATGTTCAGTTTGAACTCTAACCAATCATTTTCTCCATGTCTACATGACTAAATTCACTGAGTTCCAGACATTATTTGAGCAACACATTTTTGTATCAAGTGTATCTAATTAAGTAACCAGTGAGTACAGATGTATGTATATGATAAATGCACTTCTTCCATGTTACCTCCATCTAAGAACAAAAAAATGGGGATTCTCAAATGAATTTTGATTATTTTATTTCTCGCAGTTTGGACTTCAAATATTGAACGTTTTCAGATAAAATTCATTTAATTTATTAATTTTCATTCATTATGACATTTCAAGCCTGTTAACTCATTTAAAAAAAGATATGGGGATAATCAATCTTTTTGTGTGTTGTAAGGCTGTTATTTTCATTACAACACTAACAGAGATGTTCTGAAACTGACAACACCAAATAATGAAAGTGTTATTTTGCCATGCACCAGCCTTGGGTCACTGTCAGATTATTTTCTCCAAACTTTCCAAAAGATAGCCAGACCAGTACTCATAACTTCTCCTTCCTCTGCCATGCCCTCAGAAAGTCTGCAGTGTGTGCTTCTGCACTGTCATGTTGAAAAATGCACGGACAGTCCCGGGAGCAGGTGACATCCAGGAGGCAGAACCTACTGCTCTAAAATCTTGAGGCTGTTTATGCGTTGATGTTGCCATTACAGAGGTGGAAATGAGTTTTTGCCACCCTGTCCTGTGCTGATAACAGCCTGGATGGTGTTTGGAGCAAATTGAGTTATTTCCAAAAGTGTAATTTTCAATTTGAGGAAGATGTCTTGTTTTCACACCTCCATGGGAGCACAACATCCATTACTTTCAGAAATGTGTCTAAAACAGTGATCTGACTGTAACGTGTTAGAAATGAGTGATGGTTAATGGTAAATTTCTTAGAGCTTAGATAAGTTGACACAGCCTACAAGGTTAACAGGGTTTTATTTTTTGTGCTCTGTAATTAACATTTGTGAACATGCTGATTTCTTTTTGTTACCTCACTTATCCTTTGCTCTTGTGATTTTATCAGTTCTTGATGATTGATAAAAAGTGCAGGTGTACAATTTAAATTTGGACTTGGAGACTTTTATGCACTTTAATTAATAATGATCAAATAAATCACGATAAAATAAACCATATTGGTAGAAAAATGTAAATTCTTTCCAATTTTTCCCAGACAGCAAAAACTTTGCATTTCTGTTTGGCCCATATTTGGCCTTGATTTGTGGCATTGATTTAATGTGAGTGTATATTCAGCCACATGACCAGCACATGTGGACCACAAAGAAGTTACTGTCAGATGTAAACTGGCATAAATGAACGACAAATGATAATAAATGAACTTCTCCAACAGTTACCATAAGGAAGACTTCTGACCCATCAGATACTTGCTGTATCAAGGTCAGCGACTGACAACTGGACCACATGAGGCAGACCGGAAACTTGTCATAATCCAAGCCAGTCACTCCGAGCCACTTCAGGCCCACACAACACTTTCCAGTTCCACAAATGAGTTATAAGTGCTAAAAGTAGGCCGGATCTGGCCCCTACATGTCTGCAGTCTGGGCTACTTGAAGAATACTGTAATTAAACATTTCAATTATTTTTCCCACATGTGAATTGATCTAATATTGTTTGGATTGTGTTGCAGGCCTTATAGGCGAAAATGGATCCATACCAAAAAATGAAATGAGGAAAAAAATGAAAGGAGAAAAAGGAAATGTAAGGATCTCTGCAATTTGGCCCTTTCTTTCACCTTTCTTATTTAGAGTTGTTCTATAATTAATTTACATGAACAAAAACAAATGCATTTTGTCTATATTGTGATTTACAAAGATCAATGAGGGAAAGCTCAGGCTAATAAACTTTTTACTGTCACTCTGAATGCTGTAATGAACACATATTGTATTTCACTTCAGAGTAAACTTAAGAGTAAGAACCCAAATTGATGGCATCATCACCTAAACGACTACTACTGATTATCTCAGAATTATCTAACAGCATAAATCCAAGCTGAGTACAAAATGTTCTCTTCTCTCTGCAGCTCCAGAGCCTCATTAACCTGCTGGCCCATACATATCTTCATGGCTTCTGCAGACACAACAAACCTGTCGCTCTGCATATAATGAAACGATCCGGAAGCGTCTCGCTTTCCGTCCTACTTTTCATTTCTAGGACGACGAAGTAGGAAAATCTACCATCCCTCTCCTCTGCCCGCCCGCCTGCCTGCGCAACAAGTGGCTAGTGCTGGTGAGAAATACGCAATCATGTTACGTAAGTGTGAGAATCAGAGGATGGTGTGGAGGCGAGCATGATCATCACACAGTAGGCGAATGAAACTGAACTCCAGAGCTGCAGATGACGCCAGCAATGTTTAACAATACACCTGCTTGTCCTTGAATTATCATGATATTAATACCAAGCGACCCCCCCCACACACACACATCTACCGCCTATTACAGCGCTGAGAGTAAAAACAAAAGTCTCATTGTTTGGTTTTGCGCTCACGGTTCCTGCAACAGGACAGCCAGCACCTCTTAAGATATAAGACGAATGGAAAATATGTGAAACCCTGTCCCAGCTGCTTCCCACATACAGTTAAAAGCAACCAGAGCTCAGAGCATCTATCAGACACGAACCGCACATGAAACCGTACCGCTTCCGCAGCTGGAAACTGTGCGTCGTTCCTCGGTTTCTGCCTGACTTGACGGTCCCCGGTGGCAGCAGGAAGAAAAGGTGCTGGTGGTGCTGATGAGAGTCCATCCTGCAGCCGTGAAGCCCCCAGATGAAATGAGGCAACTGCGTCTGCTGCATCGCTGCTTCTTAAAGTGACAGCGGGGAATCAGGATGGCTCGTTTTGCAGGAATCAGCGGTGATGCTGCGCCGTCTCACAAGATAACGTGAACCCGCTAACCCCTCCAGTGGAGCAAAGACAACCAAGCTCCAATTAGGTTTTTCTCTCACTAATGCAGCCCCAAGTTTTATTTGTTTTATACCCCACTCCCAAAAAAAGTAAAGACGAATTTCATGATTTACCAATTTAAGCCCACATTTTATTCCCTATGAACAATTAGATGCAAAATATGACCTAATTTTGAATGTAATAAGTAGGAACAGGGGGATGGTATTATTGTGTAGCATCCCTTGCATCTGGGCAGATTGCTGTGGTTATCGGAGAGGAATGATCCCGTTCTTGTCTGATGCAGGATTCCAGCTGCTCATCACTGCTGGACCTTCGTTGTTGGAGTTTTAGTTTTGTGATGTGCCAGATGTTTTCCACCCAGACTCTTCTCCTGAGGCCATGTTGTTGTGATGGATGCAGTAAGTGGTCTAGTTATGTCTAGCTAAAATATGTAAGGCTTTCCTAGAGGAAACATCTGGATTGGAGCAGATGTTGCTGTAAAACCTCTGTGTACTTTTTAGCAACCACCAATGGGTGGTGAGATTATTTCAGGGGGACAACGGATAATTGTGAAAAATATAAAACGTGTATTTATCAAATAAATTTTGGATTTTTTTCATGGCTGTCAAAATTAAACCATTAAAAAACAGATAAATTTAAATTTAACAATATAAATCATAACAAATTAATGCATAAATCCCAATTAATCTTCCTTATTTATGAAGAGAGACTGATTTCAATCCTGATAGGTACAGGATCCTGCAGGACCACCCATCTGATATATAATAAATAATCGGCATTTCGGAAGGGAGGGTCACGAACACCAGTATATGTAATCTTGGGCGTTGTGGCTCAAAAAGTTTGAGAACCAGTGTGATAGAGCCGTCACAGATGTGTGAATCCTACCATCAGAGATCCACTGATAACATGCAGAACGGTCCCTCTCCTCTTGAATCTGCAGAACATGGCATCCATGGTTTCGTAAAAGAATTTAAAATGTTTATTTATCTAACCACAGCAGTTTTTCTCTTTGTCTCAGCTCATTGTAGATATGCAGGGTCACCTGAGTAGCCAGATGCTCCTTCAGGTGATTTTGAAATGACCCAATTCCTTTTCCAGGCTTTAGTTGTTTTTTTTCCCAACATTTTTGAGATACGTTGTTGCCATTAGATTCAAAACAAGCATTTTCCCCTAATGAAATGCTTTTTTAAACATCTGACATGTAGTTTATGCTCTCTTGCGATTAAAATATGAGTTTATTAGATTTGCAAATGACAGAATTCATTTTTTATTTACAGCTTACAAAACGTTCAGACCTTTTAGGAAGTGCATTTGTAGACAGAATAATTATACCGAAATACATGTATTATTGTTTATTTTGATAAAGTCTACAATGACACCTCATAACAAATAATTTAAAATTCCACTGTCAAATAATTGTTCCAGCAAATTTGCATTTGTCTGTAGTAATTCCTGTGCCTTTATCTTTCAATATGATGCAAAGAGTCTGAGCTGCACCTAATGCTAGTTGCAAAGGAAACTTTTTTCCAATCTGAATACATTTCCAGGATGTCTTATTTGAACAGTGCGTCTCTAACATGAGCAACAAAAATACAACCCTTCTATAACTTATAACTGGAGTGTTTCTCACTCAAAACACAGAAATTCAAGTGACACCTGGGGTGGAACTTGTCTCCCAGGGATGTGACATAGAACTAGAAAAAGGTGCAAAGCAAACTGAGCATGCTGGAATGAGGTCCGAACAGAACAGATGCTGCAAATGTATAATAACAATTAAAAGAATAAATAGATACAAATGATTGTGCAGTTTAAAATATCCAGAGATGTGTAATATCTGCTGCAAGGTATGTAAAAACAGTCCAGCAAAGAGCTTTTCAAAGTGTCCTCAGGAAAAATAACGGCCATGAACAGAGAAAGTTGAGTCCTGAAGTTCAGAAACCAAACAGATGCACGAGCAACATCCATCAGAACCACTAAAGAACCCAAGAAAGAACTTTACGAAGCTAACATCTCTTTTTAAATGTGGAAATTGGGTCCGGGGCTGATTATGATGTCCTCATAGGGGGCGCTCTGGTGGAGGTCGAGGGCCTGCTGTTTTTTCAGGACCAGGAGGCAGATGAAAGTGTGTGCGGCTTTGGTGCGAGTGGTTCCTTCACAGAGTCTCCTCAGGCTAACTGTGGGGTCGCTGCCGCTCTGGTTCTGCTGTGAATGCAGACACACAAGTGAAATTTTGCAGCATTATATCCAATCCCTCCCCTTCCTATTTATACTCAAATCCTTGATTCTAGATGTTAAAAAGAAAAGGATACAAAAAACCCACAAATGCATTGTTCTGACTTCACATATATCAGGACATTTTTATTTTTGGAACCTTACTTTGAGGAAATTCAGAAGCTTCTGCGCTCGCCTGGTTATCCTCCTCTCTTCAAAGTCCTGGCTGTCCAGCATAGACTGTATGATGGAAAAGCAACATATGTCAGTCAGCGACGATGTGCGCGCTGCCAAGGCGGCACAGGAAATTATCAACTGCCATCTGTTAAGTGCTGCACCAGACATTTTCAGACAATCTCCCCTCATCATTTCACTTTCAATCCTGAAAAAGTTGGCACGTCTTTATGTGTAGCTCACGAGCACCTGAGTGTGAAGGGAAGTGGACTGCGTGTCCGGCACCGGGTGAGATGGATGGACAAACATGGAGTCCTCTGATGGAAGATCTGGATGAGTGAACTCAGACCTGTTTTCATCCTGATAGACATTCGGGGTAGAAGAAGAGGAGAAAATGAATTAATGAAAAGATTGTGAGGCCTGAATTTAACCTGAGATACAAATACCTACTTGTCCGAACTCTGTAAAAGTCTCACAGTTGTTGTTCATGTGGTCAAGCGCTGTCAGCTCAGTGTTGTGTGTTGTTTCAGAATTGAACGATGAATTTATTCTGTTGATGTCTGTGGAGAAGGCACTCAGATCCTGTTGTGCTGTGACATTAGGAGGAAGGACAAAACCCATGTCATGCATTAAAGACAAACAATCAGACATCTTTCTCAGATCTTGATTAACTTTTTACCTTCTTGGCCCTCTTGACGCATTTCCTCAACTTCCCCATTCACACGATTATATTTCATCTGGAAGACTTTCTTAGCAAAGACCTGCAACATTTAAAAGGATATAGTTTAACTTTTGGCCACTAGGGGGCTAAATCTGTAACTTCCCACACAACAGTGTTGCATAATTTAACAGTCTTTCTCTTTCCAGGCTCCACAGACGGTGTTCACCTTCTCACTTTGTTCAGGTTTGACCAAGTTTCAAGGAAAGAGCCGCATGAAGCACACCCCACTGTGTCTCATAGCTGTAGAATAGGGCAACCCCTGTATTGACCCCAGAAATCATCCAATAATACTCACATTAGGCTGATATTTGGGTCAAAAGTTTAATTTGGGAGGGAAATTACAGATTTAGGAACCCTAGTGGCCAAAAGTTACAGTTTTAGCTTTACATGCCGAAATAAAATTAGCTGGCAGGCTTTTACCTCTTTAATCTGTGGATTTATGACAGTGGAGCATGGCTGGGAGAGGAGTTTGTCAACACCGCCGCTCTCCTTCCACTGCATGAGCTCCACAGTTGGTGGGGCCATGTCCAAAGCAGCAACCAGATCTGAGTAGTCTGCGAGCTGCTCTTTGATGAAAGTGTCGCTCAGCTCTTTAGAGCGGTCCACCAACAGCTTGCGCTTCCTCTTTCCAATCTTCCTTTCTGAGTTTGCTAAAGATAAACAGCAGAGGCTCAAATGAAAAGCAGTTTTTGTTGATTCTGACTTCTTTGGTACTCAATGCTGAGATTTCTACCTCTTCCTTTTTTCTTCGATTCAGAGTACAACACAGTGGAGATAGACTTCTAAAACTGCTCACAGACACCTTATGATCTAATGCATACGATCTGGTCATGTTCTTAATGGTCAAGTATTGGTGATCTTTTTTCTATATATTTCTGTATCCTGATGAACTTGCAACTACAGTATATCCAAACAGGATGGGGGGGGGGACTGAAAATGTTTAGGATGTGAAAAAAAATAAATACATTTTTAATTCTCTTCAGATGGATTGTATGCTGAAACTGAAACATAATATAAAAAACTTACTTTAGCGAGAGAAAAAAACACAAGATATCAATTTAGAAGTTAAAGTTTGAGTGTGTGCGTACGAGTGATGGCCACAGGGTCCAAGACAAAGGCAACCTCCTCATCAGCGAGGAGAGTGGTCTCATTTAGTGTTGGAGTCTGTGCCTGGATAGGATCTCTCCTATCAGCATCTGGAAAACAACAACAACAATAAAAAAACACAAACATTTTAAGCAGATCTTTAAGTGGAAGTAAAAATTTTATAACTTGAATGCACTGAATAATAGTTTCACCTATTCCCAGATCGTCATTTAGTGTAGAGCTCTCTTGATTTTGAGGCTCATCTTGGGTGAAATCCATGAGGTCAGCATGACAATTTGGTTCTGTCAGAAAATCTAGAGTAAAAAACATCAGAGTATCAGTGACTCAAACTTGAGAAAATATGAAGCAAAAATATCCACCACTGCCACAAAAAGGAAAAAAACAATTTAACGTTTGAATGTAATCTGTAGAAAAACAGGATTTCAGACAACTGATATTTGAGTACAGGAATTATTAGGGTTTATTTATTGTTATTGAAAGCTAATAGGCAGGCCGACCCCTGTCTCAGTGAGTATTTATCTTTTGAATCGAATCTCAGAGGATGGTTTCTAAAAGGATCCAGTTCTTCTCAAAGTTGTACATTTCAGTCATGAGCACATCTCTCAGAAGAACTGAGGAAAAAGATGCAATCTCATATACATGTATTTGGCAGAAGTCCCTCTTGTCTGCAGAAACCAAGCTTCAGCCTATATTTGAAAACTTCCTGAGATGTCAAAACTTTTTAAAGTAGAAAACCAGGACATTGACCTTAAACTACAAACACCATTGGAAACTGGGGCAGGTCCAATATAGTTTCCTCAGTTTATACTACAAGATGTAACATTTCACTCAAAACAATGGAAAGTAAAACAGGAAACCAGCTGCAATTAACTAGAGTTTACTGGTAACATCTAGTTTGATCTGTTGTTCTATGTACAAAAAAAAAAAAAATGTAGGCCTTATCCCACCACATTTGGTGAGATGAACCTTCTGGCTCATTTGAAACATGAACAGCACCTTTACAGAACCTTATAATATTAAGCACACAAAAACAAATTGTAGTGGAGCTTATCTGTGAATTGGAGGAAAGAAAGATGGCTTTTTTCATTAAGATAACCGTGAGTTTTGTTGGCCATAAAGTTACCCTGCAAGCCCACTGGCCCTCTCTAGGTTAACCTGACTTTCATCCAACTCTTTGTTTAAATCATGTTTCTTGAGAAACAAAAAAAAGGAATTCTTCAGTCTACCCAGAAGATCATATTCTCTGTCCTCATCTCCAAAGTTGTCATTTTCTGCAAAGCTGGTGAACTTCCTGTCCAGCAATGCCTCTGGTGAGTCCTCTGTTAGTCATCAGCAGAGAGAGATAAGAGAGGTTGAATGGAAACAAGATAAAACAAGTCATTTTCAGATCTCAGCTGCCTGCAAAAGAACAAAACATATGAAATGTAATGTAAGACCATGTGACTATAACTGGGTTCTCACCGATATCTGCCAAGCTCAGAAAGACGTTTCCAAAATCCTCTCTCAGTGTGATTTCCTCTAAACGACTCTGGTTTAGGGAATAGCGGTCTACAACATCTATTTCACTGGCGTCCGACCATGGGGAGCACAAACACACTGCTTATTCATTAGGCTTCAATGGATAACTGGTGATCAGGAATTCTTACAACATTCAATCCCAAACCATGAAAAAAAAGATAAATATATATTTTATTCTATTACCAATTACGAAACAGTTGTGTTTACCCCATGACTCATTTCCTATCTAACTTTGGCATTAAGAATATAAATGATAGGGTGGGATGTGTTGGACAGGAAGGAGAAATAGTACCTGGGATGTGGCAGCTGGCTATCGAAGGTAGTAAAATCCTCAATCAAAGTAATAGCTTTAATTGTTGCCTCAAGCCCATCCACAGGCATATCGGTCTGACCTGTAAAATAAATAGAATAACAGTGAAATAATAGAAATTATACTGTATTTAGAAGAAAAAATAGTAATGACAACACAAAACTTTTATTTCTAAAATAGAAAATGTTTTGGGACAGGTTAATAAAGAGAAGAAAGGCAAAAAATTACAGGGAATGTGCCGCCTTATATCCATGTGAAGTAGTTTCCAAGTATTACTATTAATGTCTGTACCCCCTCTGGTGGTAGTTATAATTAAAGACAATAACTATTGGTTTTAAATAGAAAGCTATCTAATACATGTTTCTTTCAGAAGAATGAGAAAAGTTTTACTGGTTTAGATACTTGTTTTCCTTTATTGTTTTTGCAACACAAAATAAAGCCCAATCCAGTTTAGCTTCATGAAACTAATAAACATGTAGCCTATGTGTTGGTACAAAAATTTGAGCATGATGTATTCTGTGTGGCAACAACTCAATTTTACATAACAGTAACAAAAAAAAGTATGAGGGCTTTAGGCATTTTGAAAACTATGCAAGCATAGTGTATAATATGAAACCCACATGAGTTTAAACAATACTAACTAATATCCCACAAATAACATATTTGTGACTGTAGGCACGGACAACGCAAACAGGTGGATTTACCTGGCCTGAAAGCCATTTTAATCCTGACCAGGGCATCATTGCAGTCTGCAAGGAGATACTTTGCTTTTCTGGAGTAGATCCTGACCACACCGAGAAGAAGATGACTAGAAGTCCGCAAACCAATCTTCGCCTACAAAGACAACACACACACCAAACTCCCATCAGACAACTATAGTTTTAGTAATGCGTTGTTCGTTTTTGTTTTTTTGTTCGTTTTTTTAAAGCTTACCTTTGGGGAAACGATGTATCTGATGGTTGTTTCTAAATTGCATTCAAATATGTTGGTCTTAGTGAGTTTCCGCTCCCAATGCGCTGCCAGCCAGATTTTGGCTAGACAGCCCCGGTTGGACGTAAAGAGCTGGGCATAGTTAGACATGTTGGCCAGGTAGGTTTCACCTATATCAAAAAGAGGAGTATTTGTTATGGAAATATTTAGAATGCTAAATAGGATAACCTAATAACTAGGTTGTTTTCTCCAGTGTAGTCTAATGCCAGTGCTAATTACGACTTCTGTTCTGGGTCAGTCAGCTATTGTTAGCGGTAGCTGCGTAGCTAGCCTCCGTATACGCCACTGGCAAAAATTTCATTGCGGGATAATCTTATACAGTAAAAAGGTTTAATTAAAAGATAAGCAGAAATTAATTCCACACACGAAAATAGCTGGTCGAATACCGTACCTTAATTTTTTTTAATTTACCGCGCTTTGACAACAGTAGCGCGCACATTAGCACGAGACGTATCCAAGCAACGGGTTCCGCCCTCAAAATAAACACAATGGTAAAGCTGTACAGTTAACTATTATTATCATCATCATTAGTATGAAGAATTTATTCATATTATATTATTATATTGACTCATATTGTTTTAGCTATATATATATATATAATTATTTTACACATTTGAAAGAGTTTTTTTTACTATTAGTATTTTTACTTTTTCGGTTTAATTGTCAAGATTGTCAAGTATTTATTTTTATCTCTTTGATGCAATCAAAGAGTGAGGATTGGGTTGGGCTCTTTTTAATCACCATGAGTGTTCATTGGTTAGACAATTAGGGCAGCTTTGGCTTTTGTGGGTTTATGAAGTGTTGTTGGAGGTTTAGTAGTAAATTAACCTAGTTAGTTAATTTGTGTTTTATGACCTTTGAATCCTTTTCACAATTTCCTATTCTGGATGTGTAATTCGACTGCTTTCATGCTGAACTTGAACATATCAGACCACATCTTCAATACAAATAGCAGGTAAATTATTTCTAACACAGTTTATTATTAATAAGGTTAATCTTCCAGCATGGTGGCCCTTTGGTCTGCTGCACAGGCTCGCAGCAGTTTGGGATATTTTGGGGAAAATCCTCCACCTACAACGCAGAAAACAAACAACCAATGTAGGTGAGATTATGATAGCCAGCTCCTGGTAAAATTGCGATCTTCCTCACCGGACATTGAGCTTTTGACTGTAATCTGCAGACCCTTTTATCTGCCCAGGGAAAAAATCAGCTGTGTTATCATTACAGCGGGTATGTCCCCCCGTCGGCTAACACAGGGGTGGCTATGTCTGTCCTCTACCAGACCATCAGCAGGTTGCAGTCCACTCACACCGAGGCTGTTTTCATTGTTGCAGGAGACTTTAACCAGGCCGACATGAAAACAGTCCTCCCACACTTCCACCAGCTTGTGGATCAATTAATGGAAAGACCACCGTGGACAGGGCCAACACCAACATTAAGGATGCATTCAGAGCAGAGAAGATTAACCAGAAACCCTGGATGACGGTCGCCGGTCGGAGTACGTAAGATGCTAAAAGCAAGGAGCTTAGCCTTCAAAAGTGGAGATTATGAGGCCTTGAGAGCTGCGAGGGCCAACTCGAACCGTGCTGTTAAGTCAGCAAAGGGTGATTACAACCAGAAAGTCCAGGACCAACTCCACGACTCAAACATCGGGAATGCCACCGCTCCTCCTGTGGGGGAATCTGGCGCTGACTTTGATGAACTCAACTTGTTGGGGATGTTTGAGGCCCTAAACATCAGCCATGTGGAGAACACTGTCTCCCATCAGGTAGAGAAGACCATCGTGGACGTAGCTGATGTGTGGCAGTCTCTGAAGAGGGTTGATACCAGCGTGGCCCCGGGCCCCGATAACATTCCCGGGAAGGTGCTGAGGGATTGTGCAGACCAGCTAGCTTGTGTCCTGACTGATATGTTCAACACATATCTGGATCAGGCTGCAGTGCCTTCATGCTTAAAGTCTGCCACCGTCATCACAGTGCCAGAAACCATCAGATCCCTTCCCTCCATGGCTGCCGGCCCGTTGCACTAACTCCCATCATGAAGAGATGCTTCCAGAGGCTGGTGAGGAGCTTTATCCTGGATGTGGAACACGACAGTCTGTCCTGGACGAGGAAGATCTGCACTGACTCTTCACCCCCACCATGGTCTGTTTAACCTGCTGGAAAAAGGGACGAGGTGCAGGAAAACCACCGGGTTTTCTAACAGCTTTATCCTGCATCAGACTGCTAATTACTTTATTTTATTTAAATTTTACTACTTGCTTTGAACTTTTTTAACTTTAAATTTCTAGCTTATTTTTTCAGTGATTACAAAAGCGCCTTATTATCTGCACTTTAATCTACCTTCAGCCTATAAAGTACCAGCAATATTTTTTTTGTAGACACCATATGTGTACAAAACGGCACTAAAGTCTAAGTCTCGTGGTATTTCATTGTGTTTACTGAATGATGCCATTAAACTCTCTGTTTGATAATTATTAACTTACCTAAAAAAAATTTCCTGCAACAGAAATGTGATAAGCCAAAAATCCTGCAATGACATCCTCTAAGAAGCTTTGGTCAAGCAACATGAATAAAAGAATGTTTTGGTGGTATAAAGGGATGGTACCTTTTTAATTTTATAACTCTGCATTGTTGAATTATTTTTATGTCACTTAAATCCCAGCATATCTTTTCCCAACTTGAGCAGGTCATGCAGAATGGTCACATCCAAATGGATGTGCAGAGCCATTTACAGATTATTAAACCAAATTTTGGCCCATACATTGTGAGAAATCTGATATTCGTCTTGAAATCTGTTAAAACATCCTGATAGTTGGTTTGTGTGTTTTTATGTTAACCACCAGAGGGCATCATAACATTGGTAAACTACTTGTGTCATGCCCTCACAGTTTGACAAAGTTAACCTTTTTTTTAGAATTAATAATGTAAACACAGTGAAAACTTAGTTATGGACAGTAAAGTGATAAAAATTAAAGCAACTTGTAGTTGATTTATTCAAACAGCACCTCTTATTCCTGAATGATCAATGAACAATTTGCTATCTTTATTTTTCCTTTGATATACTTGTAGAAATATGTAAAATATCTATTTTAATCAAAATGAACAAGAACTTAGTGGGCTATTTTTGCTTAACTTTGTTTTTTGAAACGGTACATGCAGTTAGAAATCAAACAATGCACGGAAATGAAAAGAAACGCCCCTCAGATGATCAGTTTAGTGTTTAAAGGAATTATAAAATGTCTTTTCATTCTCAGAATCCACCAGAATTCCTGATAGTGACAAGACTGCAGCTTGTGTTGCCTCCGGGCTGAAAAACTTAATTAAAAGAGAATTTAATCAAAAGGTTGTGGCTTCACTCACTTTACACAGTATATTTGAAAACACTGAGTAAGAGCATTGTAGATTTATTTCCATCAGATTAATTGTAGATTCATTTAGTTGAAGGTTTGAAATAATGTGTAATTTGAAGTTCAGCAGTTTCACATTGCCTTGGACTGAGATGCTGTCACCCACTTACAACTCATAGTTTCCCTTCATCTTCATAGTCAAAGATGACGTCTAAGCAGAAAATGGTGTGGCGCCGTGAGACATAAATGAGGTTGTTTTGTAATATTGGGCAAATAGAGTGACGGTGATTGATTTAATTAGACACTACTGTTTCTATTTAAAAGAGAGGTCAAGTCTCAACCTGGATTTCAGTTGAGGTTCAGACCGTGTAGGAAACTATTGACCCTTTTGTTTCTGAAAACCATAAATACATTAGAATTTATGCCCCAATTTTCTTTTGTTTTTCTACTGACGATTGATGTTGTGTAGTTTTGTCCCAGAAAAAAGAGCTTTTAATCCCTCTATAGCTATCATGTGTTATCCATCAATTCTCATAAGTAGTTTTTGTTAAGGCAGGAACATATACAGAACATTACATACAACACGCATGTGCCATGTAACAACATATTGCACTGTGTTTAGAATAAAAACAGGATGGTGTGTGTGCATGTGGGGATGAATGGTGTGTATGTGTGTGTGAGGCTGGATGGTGTGTGTGTGGGTGAATGATGTGTGTGTGAGGATGGATGGTGTGTGTGTGTGTGTGTGTA
>JAVQJG010070304.1:0-13813 GCA_036024015.1 Craterocephalus amniculus | reverse complement strand
TAATAGCGTTCCCCTAGTGATCCGGAGTCAAATTATGAAAGTTAAACCCCTTAGCCAAGAAAAAGCGTCACACAAAAGCTAAAAAGAAATAGCCGCTATCGCTAACTAAGCTAGCCGGATGTGAAATCAGGTATCGTCCCTTTAATAGTCATATGGACAAATAATTTGGACAAATGGACTGCTTATGTACAGTAACTT
Organism: Craterocephalus amniculus; assembly: GCA_036024015.1. Classification (NCBI taxonomy): domain Eukaryota; kingdom Metazoa; phylum Chordata; class Actinopteri; order Atheriniformes; family Atherinidae; genus Craterocephalus; species Craterocephalus amniculus. The sequence goes on along the minus strand of JAVQJG010070304.1, from coordinate 13,615 downwards.
TTCAGGTCCTGCTAACAACTCACTAAAAGTCACACTAACTCATTCACACAAAAATTTAAGCAGCACTATGTAGCGCATAGTTTAGGTGCTTTATTCTAGCAGTCAAGAAGTGGACACCTTTCAGGTAAGTTTACTGTGGCATTGTCTGTGAGTCATGTAAACTAGTATGCCATCTTTAAGATGAGAAAATCAGTCTTCCTCGTTCTCCAAGCAGAGGTAATACTACCATGGTTCGATAGGAAAATCTAACAGTCAACTGCTGGACAAGTGTAAGAGGATGCAGAGGAATTCAAAGGGAGCAAGATAGCAAAGCAACACGCAGAAATAAACCAGCAGCTCAAATTAAGCAACACACATGTAGGGACTGTAATATTAGTATTTATATTCTGCTTTTAGCAAACAACATAAGCAGCAGTTCTGGCTTCCAATGACCCAGCTGAAAATAAATTAAGTATTTTAGATTATTTGAATGTTCAAACTGTTGAGCTTAATGAACATCTGTTTGCATTAATGCGCCATAAGGCGCATGATACAACTGTTAAAATCCTGAGGAGGAAGATGAAGATGCCAAACACACAAATAAAAAAAAAAAAATAATACCTTGTGTACACTTTATGGTACACTAGTTCAAATCGAACGCTGAAAGTATTGATTAGGCTTCATTTGTTCTTACCTGGATGATGGGAGGATGCTGAAGGAGGGTAGGGTGACCCACAAACCGAACATTGTCTATTTTGAGTTCAAACTTCTTTCCACACATATCGGACTTAGTGGCCAGGATAGTGGCCAGGATGATGTCCGAGAACCTCGAAGATGGAAGAACAGACTCAGTAAGAAACTGTAGAGCAGGAAGACGGATTACAGCATAGGAACAGCTGAGACAGGTGAAAAAGATTAATTAGGATATTTGCATACAGTTTCCAAATCCCCGTCCATAACAGGTGTAGCATTTATCAGATGTATCTAATTTCAATGCAATTTAATAATCAGAAAATAAATTAAAAGGCTTGTGTGGCTACGGGAGAGGAGAAAAGAGGAAGAGGCCTCCTGGCAGAAAAAAGTGAAACTGGTATATGAATGAGGAATGTAAAAGACTCATGCTGGTTTGACTTAAGTAACTCATGCTGCAATCAAAGACATACAAATTAAAGTGTTAACCTCCAGAAAAAAAAAATTAATCACATTATGGACTCACTCCACCACCACAATTTGAAAAAAGATTGTGAAGTATTTGCTTAACTGCAGATTGTTGCATTTTACTTTAATTTTGTCCTGTAATGCTGAATCTACAGGGTAGAGATATTATATACAATGTCAATTAGAAGTAGTTTTAAACTAAATGTTTTAATCCGAGGACTAATCAATCCTCTGTTGATTGTTTCAAGGGATTTTACTGAGATCAGGGTTGGAGATCCATATAGGACACAACATAGGAAAGAAGGGATAAAAAAGACAGGGGTGATCTAAGCAAAGGGAAGGTGGTTGAGAATGATTTGGTCTTACCCTGCTACCAACTGTTCGTCAGTTAGAGGAGTTTGCTCTCTGAAATGGGAATTGGGCCACAAAAAAAGAAGAAAAAAGCAAACAAAAGGGAAAATGCAACACACATTTGGGCTAAATGCATTAAATGGACATTAAAACAACCCAAACAAACATGTGATGTGAAAAATGCCGGTCTTCACTGATTCAAGCTAATTACTCATTTACCACTAATGTTAGTCATATTCACATCTTTCTTTCAATATTTCAAAGGGAACCAAAATATCAGTCCTATTTACAACCATTATTGTAAACATTACAGAAAATAATATCACCACCTGTTTAATATAAACTCCTGATCAAACGTTCTGAGACACTTTCCCATAGGGAAAGTGAGTGAAAACATTTGCTAAAGAGAGTAGTCATGACCAGAAACTTTACAATATTGCCCATCTTGCTGGTTGATTAGGCTACTTAAAATGCTTTTGTTTCTCAAGGAGACTTAAGAAATTAACAAAAGTTCCCTCTTACATCATGAATAAATGTGTAAGTCATAAGTTAATTGTGTACCTCAAATGACTTTAGACAGCTTATTGCAATTATGGGTGGTTAATTTGATTTTTAAAAAATGGTTGAATTTTTATTTGTGGTAGCCTATTAAAGCCTTCTATGCAAAATACACCCACCAAATACTACGAATGACCAGCATTACCATCTGCAAAATAGCAATACAATGAAAATAAAAACAAAAGACAAGACTGGAAAGTTTATTGTTTGGGTTTTCAGGATTTTCACACAAATGGGTAATGACATCACCTAAACATAACATATGTGTTGTAAAATCTGCTGCATTAGTGGGAAGCACTCGCACTATTTTCTTTTATTCAGTCATTTTGTAAAAACTCTTCCATAAATTCATGACATATGGATAATTAGAAATCATGCAGTACAGTTAAAATACCTCTTCTTTCTTTCTTTAAAAAGAATCAATGACCAGTAGGGATGAGTTATATGAACTAAAAGATTAATCAGGAATAATTTCTGGTATCACAATTTGTGACAGCAGAGAAAGATAAAAAATTTAAGCTAATCTTTCGTACTGTAAATCTATCACCACTTTCAGTTTTGATGGTCCTAAAATAAGACTTGAGTCTTCAAAAAAGCCTCAATTATGTTTCAGTTGTATACCTGTATTGCAAAACTGTAGTGAAGTATAACCGACCCAATTCCAGGTAACCTTTGGAAACAAACTCCTCCGGCATGTCTAGTCTACTTTCCGCCATGTTTGTTGCTTGATACACGAGTTGGACTGCAGGTGTCTCAAGCAGAGTTATGTCATTGACAGGAACTCATCATTTTCATTCCAAGATAACAAATCACCATGGTGAATTTCTTTCACGGTATATTGTACACAATAACATATTGTCCCATCCCTAAAATCAGTTCTGTAGAGGGGCAGTTTTTTCATCACCATTAAGGTTTAACTAGGAAAAGGTCAGTTGTCTTTTTTATTTGTATTGCATGAAGCTGTTTTTTGGAATGTAAATGTGCATATAGCATAGCAAATAACGTATAAAACCATTTAAAGTGGTGTTTTTGAGGGCTAATTATTCAATTGATAAGCAAAAAATAAAAAAAAAGTAAATGGAAAGATAACATGTTGACAAGTGAAGGTATAGTTCTACTCTTGAAAAATGTTATTCTATATTAAATATTATATTTCCTGATGTTTTTGGTGAAAAAAACAAGATAAAAAGTGAAAAGGTGGGAGTGGGGCATAAAAAACGTAATGAACTTCTTGGAAGCTCAAAATAAGCTGTAGCACTTCAATTCATCGATCAAAAAATACCTTGAATCACCATCCTGATCTTCAACAACATCGCCAGTTGTGTTCAGTGCATATGGATTCCGTGGTTTCCCTAAGAGATATGTATTGTATTGGTTAATCATTACTGAAACAAGACAAGATAGATAGATAGATAGATAGATAGATACATAGATAGATAGATAGATAGATAGATAGACAGACTATTTATTTTACAGCAGTTTTAATGAAACATTTTTTGTTCTTCAAAGATGTAAAAATAATTCATTATGAGCTTAAATGTGCTGTCTGCATCAATGCTCTAAGAATATATGAGCCTTTATCATCGTTGATATAACAGAAACCGAATTAGTCTATTACCCAAATTTCCAACAAACGACATCCGTGTGTGTTTAGAGGTTGCCCACCTGCTAAAAAGCTTGCCAATTTATTGTCGGTGGATAATATAGTGAAGGACTGCAGAGGGTGTGCGCTCAGTGGATTAGATCTTTACACGCATTATTCTGCTAGAGTGACTGTGAAAAAACGCCCAGGCAACAACAAAGATTGGTTAGGCATGAATGCGGTGTTTTGTCTATATAACATATTAATCCATCAAACCGTGAATATTTGAAGACCATATTTTAATGAGATTATACTTTTCTTCTCAGAATTTTTTCGTAACTTAGAAGTAAACCGTCCCTGCAAACACTAACAACCCTTGTGGTCCAAACTTTTTTCTTTGACATTTCTCATAAATTAGTTAATTAATCAATTAATTAATCAATTTTGAATATAACGCAGCGAAAGTGGGTCAAAAATAAAATCTGCCTCAGCATTGATGTAATTGCTACAAAATGCTGCTGAGTAAAAATTGAGGAGCTCACCAACCGCGGTGGCACAGTCATACACCATCTGGAGTGTATTAGAAAGAGAAGCCGTAAATATTGCTGAAAAGCCCAGGCGTTATCAGGTATGTAAGCCTGGGCCTTGCTGAGCGGCCTCCCATATGTTGACATAATCAGACTGTTGGGATGTCTATTAAAACGTGTCTGAATTTAATAAATGAACACAGTCATTATATTTAATTTGTTTGCGCTGGTCTCCCAAAGACTCCCTGCGTGTTTACATTTTTTGTGGGGTGGATTATGACGGGATGAGATGCTGCAGGGCCCAGGGGATGTTAGCACAGTTGCTGTACTGTATGTGTGGAGAAGAAGCAACAGGTTTCAGCTCAAAGTTCCTCCCGCATTACAAGAACTTATTTTTTCATTAACACACTCCCTCTGTCATTATTTATCTTATTTTATGTTTTAGAAAAATGAAGCCTTTTTCTCCGACTTGACAGGGAATTAAGAGGTCCTCTTGAGCTGCAAAGTCTCCGTTAAATCCGATTCACTCTTTCCCCCTTTAAAACCAAGCATTTCCTCTCCTCTTTTTCCTGGTAGGTACTGCGGTTTACTCCACACATGTAAACATGACCATGGATTGAAACAGCTGTAGGCTACATGAGAAAAGTTGCACATTTGAGTTTCATGCCACGTGCTTATTAATTTCTTGATACACACACATGCATAGCCACCCACACAAACAGACAAACGTCCATCCCTTTTTACGTACATATCCCTCCTCCCCTTTCTCTCACACTTCCCTCTCTCTTTCTCACTCACTCCCCCTGTCTTTATCCGTTTCAGCTCGAGGAACACACACGAACACCGCAAAACACACACACGCATACACAACACACACACAGGGGAAAGACAGAGAGGAGGAGAAGAACTGACAGAGGGAGAAAGAGAGAGAGAACGTCAAAATGAGCCTTACTTTCCCCCCCTTTCCTGCCATGAATCTTCTTCCATCCATCGTTGACAGAGCTTGACTTGATCCAACCGCGTCTTCCTCCTCAGTGTTTAAACGTCCGATGTAAAGTGCGCTTTAATTAATATATTTCTGGACTATGTTCCGAACCCAGAAGCTTCAGAGAAGGCAGAGGAGTGCAGATTGAGACATATTGAGCCCGCTTTAAAAGGATCATTTCATCATGTGGGAGGTTGGGACACACAAAGTTTGGACCCGTGACTGGCATTCCGGAGAGACATGCATATTTTAAAACAACAAAGCAAGACAGAGACTGGGGGCCCCGGGGTGGGAGGGGAGAAACTTGGAAAGAAGTTACTATCAGATGAACAGCTGTCATTGTTGGGCGAATCTTAGGCTCATATTAAGATATAGCGCTGAAAAAGAAGCCCCTCCAAGACATGCGACATGCCTCTAATTTTTTTGCTAAAATCTTACAGCCATTTATTCAAACAAAATAAAACAAAACAATCTACCATATATACCTTTGAAAACAACAACAGCAGCATTAAAACAAGCAACGTTTTCAACATTAAACTAATTTGAATTTCTGTTATCTATCAGATAATGCATTCAGATGTGTAGGCTTAATTTATTCTATATCAAAGATAATTGGTGAATTAAATCCATGAAATTAACAATTTACAAACGTTTCAAGGGTAAAGGGGGGACACAAAATAAAACCAAACGTCTTCATATATTAAACAATAATAATTTGGATATCGAAATTCAAATTGTGAATCTTTTCAGACAACAGATATTCTAAACTAAAATATCTAAGTATTCGCAGTTAATTGTATACGTCTCCCACTTCTATTTTGTCACGTCACACACCATTGTATCTCTCTCAAGCAAAGCCGGTGTGCTTAGCGCTGTCACTTCTGCACAGCTTTTACAACATCACCCCCCCCCACCCCCCTTTTCCCTTCTCCTTTACGAGAAGCTTTTTCCTCTCTTGTGCAAGGGGTCCATTCGTGCAAGAGGAGAGGAGAGGGCATAAATAAAAATGTGCTGGCTGTGACGAGAGATCTGTCCGCTGGAAATGAACGGCCAGGGGAAGAAGACAAAGGGGGGAAAATGCATGCAGTGGTGTAGAGCTGGATATCTCTGTTAGTTGTCAGCGTTTAGTCCATGGCTGTGGAATGCTAATGAGTGAGGTCTCTCCCCCTTTCTCTCTTTCTCTTTCTGAGTCCCCCCTCCTCCGTCCACCCCGCCTTCTCCCTCTCTCTGGGAGAAAAAGCGGATCGATAGCTGACCCGATGGTTTTGGCCAATGCTTTATTTATCTGGCTAGGCAATGATATTATCAGCCTTGAACGTTATATACAGCAAACGTCTTCCTAAATCAACACAAAGAGATCCGCTTACACAGCGATCCGGGCTTTCTCACAATCACCTCTCTCTCTCTCTCTCTCCCTCTCTCTCTCTCTCTCTCTGTGCTCGAGCACATACGCTGACGTACGTTTGTTCATACACGCTTTTACGCACGGGCTTCCAAAGAACGTGCCCGCACACAAACACGCAGAACTGCCTTACAGATATAGACAAAAATCTTACCATTGCCTGACAAACATAACAAACTGGGGCTGTGCACACACGCGCGTGTAAATGCGCGTAAGCAGGGAGGCGTTCCCCTGTGTTACATTCACAATTAAGCTTATTTTATACCCCGAAGGGCTGGATTTGCTCCATGGCTTAAAGGTTTTCTATGTGGTCTGCAGACAGATCTGAGAACGGCACACTTTTATCACACGATATGGCACACCATTGATTGTACAGTCAATACGACAAGAAACTCGGACTGGATGCAGAGTTACAGCAAACAGATCACGGAAATCCATTTAATTTCGGACATTAGTTGTCACCGTGCGTATCCAGCCATTTTGCAAGCTTGTGTGGATGAACTGCGTAGCAGACACGGCGAAGCACTTGTCTTGCATCTGTTGTCATCATTTTTACGCACAGGACAATATGAGAAATAAGCCGTGTCATACTTCAGAGCGGGCCCCATTCATACTCAGAGTCGCTATTTTGAAATTGTTATTGTCTCAAACAACAGTATTTGTCAAATGTGACCGGGAAAAGCAGGCTAGTATAAGTGAAATGAAGTGACGTGTGACGCCAATGGGACATTTCCACTCCTGAAGAACACTGCCGGATTGCATTGAGGGTTTTGGAGAAATAGCCTTGCTGACAAGTTAGGATAATAAATGTTTCGCTTTCAGACAGATATCTCAAACGTGAAATCGCACCCAGCTGCTTGTGTAAAGCAAACAAATAGCCCCCCCGTGTTAGGAGTCTTCCACTTGTGGTTTGATGAATGAAACCAGACAAAGGTAAATGGTTATTTAACTCATTTCGTAGTAACACTTTGGTAACCAGAGTTTCCGAAATTACAGACATAAATGGAGCCTATAGAGAGCCACATATCCATCTCTTTTACCCACCGCAGTTAAGGGTAATTTGACCGTGAATTTACTTTTCTTATTTTGTATTTTCCTCTTCCTCGTGTTTAATTAATAATAGCTAATTTTGTCAAAACATCGAAAGATAAATTTAATAATGAACGAATAAAAAATGTGTCATGTATTCAAACCATAGAATATCCCAATTTTAAATGGCTTAATATGCTAATTTAATATTCTATTTAAAAAGGGAAAGGCAAAAGTGGTCCATAACCTAAATACAAATCATCACTTTTCCTCGAGTCCTTGTGCGTTTTGCTTGTATTGTCTATACTGAAACGTTAATTAGGAACACATGCCACAATTTCATCTGTTTTTGAATCTCTGCTTTATATAGCCCGCAGTGTAACAACTGTATAACAGAATGCTCTCAGCAAGAGGATAAAAGATAGTTAATCTGGAGGGATTCTGAATACATTATGTGGAGACAAGCAGCTGAAAACTGCGTTTAATAACCCAGCAAACAATTTAGACCGAAGCTACATAAAAAACGACCTGGACGGTTATTATTGCCATTGTGAAGCCACATCCATACACACATCCATACACATCGAAACACAAACATTTAGCTGTTTTCACATTTCCATCAAAATATATATGTATATATTTCTTAATGCGTTTCTATGCCTCTGTTCAAAGATGCGGCCTATCTTTCCTGGTTGTCTGTATATACGTCTCCCACACATAACATTTATATATATATATATTATGATCTAATCGTTTATCTTGGAAAAACAGAAAAAAACTCACTACATTCTACATTCAATATAAACTACTGTGTGTGGCCCAGACTTAAGTCAGTTTGGGACAATCCATACATCAAGCAGGTACAGAAATAAATAATAAGTTAAAAAATTTGTGAGAATATCCGGGAACAGCCTAAAGCTTGACCCACCTCATTTCTCTACGATGGTAAACTAATTAATATTTTAATACTGGAGCCTCTGAACGAGAGAAGCACTTAACACAAATAATATAACTCTGAAACAAATATCTCCCCTAGAATCCTGAAAGGTCGATAACAAATGAAGCAACGTCAGATTCAGGGGCTGCAACATGCAGCAGCTCCTGCCAGCGTCACTGCCAGTCAGCAGATGAAGATGTGGGCAATATGGCACACAAGCAACACGTCTGATGATTGGGAGGACTAACAGGCAAACTTAATTAATGTCATAAACTAAATCCATTTTATTTTGTTTTTGACACTTCCCTTTAAAAAAAACACATTTTATCACTCTTAGTGTGTGTTAATGCATTGGTGGCAGTAAGGGTAGGTGCAGGTAAATAACTGGGTTTCCTTTGTCATTTGTGCAGTAAATGGAGAGAAGAAAGAGGGAAAGCGAGCACAGAGACAGACCAGTGCAAGGACAGAAACTCTGTGTAACCCATCTAACACATTGAGGACTTATCGATGTACTCATTACACTCTGAGTGTATCAGGCAAACCAAGGCCACATCTCATTCTGTCTCTGTCTCTCTCTCTCTCTTCCTCTCTCTCACACAGACAGACATACACTTGATTTCCTTCTAACACGTTTCTCCTCTCATTTGTCTCAGCATTGGCTCCATGGTCGCTCTTCCCCCCTCCCTCTCTTTCCTCCTCTCCATTCCCACACAATGCAACACTCGGTGTTCCTATCGACTGGCTTACATGCTGTAAAATACATTTTCCAGATTGATCACCCATATCACAGCAGCTTTGCAGCGGGCCTTAACCCTTTTGCCAAATGACGCCCACATCAATACTGAAGCATGCAATGCACTGTCAAGGCAGAGTTTTTAAGAGGTTTGGAAGGGGGCATTGTTTGGTTTGTTGCGAATCACCTTGATTAAGCCAAGGGAGGAAGGATAGAAGTGGCTCTGCGTGGTACGCAGGCTTTCCTTGCTGTCTGGGAAAAATATTAAACATTAATGCGCTCACAGCCTGGTACAAAACTCACTGATGTGGTTCCTCGCATATTGTCCCATTTTTATTGTATCCGCAATGCCAGTTGTGTCAGCAGGTCTTTTAAAAAATGTAAGATGTGTGCTGTTGTGTAAATACCATACTTTATCCCGTTTGTAACATCGTTTCCCCAGGTACATGTAATTGAGGCTAACAGTTGATTCAGAAATATTTTTTTCAAACTCAGGCTTCGCTTCCGTTTTTTTTTTTTTTATAGAAGCCAAGAGAGTACGCAGAGCAATAGATCCCCTCTGTTGGTGAAAAATAACCCCGACAACCTTAACATTTGCTCCCAGGAAAAAGCTTTAGAATGACACATCATTGCCTATTTCTTTTTTTAATAGTACAGTCACCATCAAACAACTTCATCAACCGACCTTCTGCAAAAAGCTGCATCATGGAGCTGAATTGAAGGAGAATTGAAGGCAACAACCAATAAAATTCAAGAAACAATGGAAATTTTCAAGACGAAACAAACAAAATGTATTTGAAATGATATATTAAAAGTGCTTTTGATTTTCATGTCTCTCCTCTTTGATGATCGACTCCACACGCACTCATAGCCCGGGGAAAAGGCGCCCCAGATGTCCTGGAATAAAAATGTCAGTAAAAATGTCCCGGAGGTCAGTTTTCTGCTGTTGCAGGTCCATCGTATCAATTGGGAAAAAGTTCAACCATCAGTGGTGATACTGTCACAGCGATTAGACTGTTTCTTATTTGTCTAAATTTCTTTATTTTTCTGTTTTTAAATTCTCACTTCAATTTTAATTCTTGGAGAACATAGCTTCGACAACATATATCGCACTCATTATAAGAAGCAAAAGGTTATATCAAAAAATTATTAGTATAGAATCACAGAAACCCTGGTTTAGAACCAGAAAAAATACAAAACAGAGGTACATAGACACAGGACAATTCTTATAATTGCTTGGAAACATTATTTTCCCGCTAAGTCTTGATTCTTTTTTCTTACTGCGCATATGATGTTTTTCATTTTATTTGTATTTTTTACAAAAAAGGAAAATAAAGACTAGTATTTTACAAAATGAAGAGTATTGTTCTTGAAGATGAAGGTGGATTTACACAGGTGTAAAGTCCAGTTCCAATGTTTTCTGTACATAATGTATTCCATCACAGTCCCAGAAGACAGAAAAAAAGTAATGTCTTCCAAGTTTCTCAGAAAAGGTCCTATATATAGTCTTCTTGATGGTGGATGGGGTGAGGGGTGCAGAATTTTGGTCCTTTTTTTCCTCTCTTTTTTCCTCTTTCATATAAGGATCATTGGATGGACATGTAAGGCCAGTTGAAGCTGCTCCCGGATAATAGCATATCCCTGATGAGGGTTTCAATAGGAGTTTTACCTACCAAGCGGACGAAGAACAGCTGCTCGATTACCGAAGAGGAGACGGTGCGCAGTGAGGGAAGCCGCAGCAGGAGCTTGCCAAAGCGGCTAGGTTGGTTCGGGTACTGGCTCCTCACATATTCCTCCAGGGCGCACTGGGATTTCTCCTGTAGGCTCTCGATGTGAGCAGCGTCCGACAGGCCGCAAGCGTCTGGGAAATACGAAAAACACTGGTTAGGATCTTTGGTTGTCTAGCCCTTGTTTGACTGCAATACTTTGAAGAAAAGTCAATAAACCATTAAATGTTATTGTACCTTGCACACACACACACACACACACACACACACACACACATATATATATATATATAGGATATATAAACTATGTCAGGTCACCATGAAAAAAGAAAGTGCATTTGAGGAGTGATATCAGATAGGCTATTCCTACACATGATGCTGTTCCACCGCAATTATTCATAAAGCTATAAAACTCCAATTACAGTGCTGGTGAATTCACAGACATTTCCTTGACATTTTTCGAATACAAAGCCATATGGTCAATTTTTCTGTCAAGTCAGCTCTGTCAAGCGCACACCTTGCCATACCCAATTTACGTCCTGTAAAATCTCTCTGGTTATCATTCAGCACCCGCCATTACGCGTTATTGACAATGTGGAATGAACAAACAAGCTGCCCAAACATGCTACATCACACTGAGCGAGTGGGACTGTCATGCAGAATAAACATGGGACTTGCTGCTGGAGTAGGGGATGCACAACTCAGTGGAGAGTATCGCTGCCTGTCCTGATGGCAATCAACAAGAATATAGAGCTAAATGTCAGACTTTTAGTCGTGCAGAGTGAGAAGTGATAGGGTGGCAAAGCAGACGCAAAAGGTAGGCTACAGACCCAACGGCCACTGCTCTTTATGTCTGGACTCGGGGGATTCAAGTATAAGGCAACGTAAACGGCACTGATGAATCTGAAATTACACTGGATGTAATGTGACCTAATTACTCTGCAGTAAGCTGTTAAGTGATTTCTCTGTTCTTCTCTCCATAGACCATTATTGGCCTGTTTTTTCGTGTAGCCTATAGGACAGGTCGCTGAGAGCAATCACATTTATTAGGGGAGGTGAAGTCAATAGTCAGAGAGAAGCGACATAAAATGTCCGAAAATGAGCAGGCGCGGCGCACTGAGTGTTCACTGTCGAGTTCTGCAAGCACGCTTTGATAGACAAAAGCATATGAGGCTTGTTAGTGTCTTACATGTTTATTGTCTGTTGTAAAATGATCTCTTTTTTCACCAAAGCTAAGTATGCGTCTTAAAGTGTTGTAAACGCAAGCACCGTAACCCCTGGCATACAGGGTCCCATAAGAAGACTCATCAGTCTTCAGACGATTCTGTTTTGAGCTGTTTTTTTTTTCTTTTAGAAACTCCACATAAAAGAAAGCTGTAGTTTTCAAGTGCTATAGGAAAGAGGCTTTTAAGCCCATTCTTAATTTCTCAGCGCTATAACTCAATATGGCCGGACACAATAACCTTATGAACCCAGGGTCAACGCTGAGATCTCGGGGTGATTTACTATATGACCTTAGTCCGGATGGTCAGAGCCCCATGTATGCAAATCTCTTTGGATTAACGCTGAGTGTCTCTTTTAAAATATACAACAATCGATACATTTAAATGAATTTCATTGAGAATTTCTATGAAAAACTACTTGAGATGAATTATCCAAATACATTTGTTAGAGAATCAACATTCTGCAGAAATGACGCAGCAATTGAAGGCATGTGTTAAGAGAAAGGTGGTCAAAGACAACCCATAGCTATCCATAAGACCTTCCTGAAACCAATATCAATAATAGCAGATAGCTTCTAGATCCAAACAACTATTTATGCAAGTTACCAAAAGCACACGGCACTGTATGCAGATGTGGATAGGGAGTTAATATAAGACAATGATCTAGATCTGTGGTGAAAATAGTTTACTCAGGCCACCATTATTAATGCATCAAATACTGACAAGGCTGGTGTTATTAAAGGCAAACAATCCACGCTGATCTTGGCAAAGAGCCACGTGACTTTCTATAGCCGACATCAGTTGTAGCCAATCATAGAAACTAAATGATGTGTTAGAAAACATGGGGGATGTTAATGTGTATGGAGTTTCTCAGGGTAATCTGGGGTGAACTACTGAATGGAAAGTTATGGTGAGATAAAGCCACAGAACACGGCTACAGTTAAATGATTTGCAGGCTAATTGTAAATAAAGTAAGTAAAAAAGCTTTTCACATTAAACAAGAAGGATAGCAGTCTGATGCAAAAGATGTGTATAACATGTGTTAAAACAAAAATAATATTTATAAAAATATTTTCTTATTCCCGTCAAACTTTGACGACCAACCCCCCAAACTGAGTAATAATAATTATGGTTTCTGAAAATACAAATGTAAACATTTATGAAGTCCCCCAACTGTAGGAAAACATGTAAGGCAAAAGGAAAAATACATGGTTAAGAATGTTTATTTTTATTTTTTTAATGGTAATACGACTTCTGATCTCCATTTATAAATAGAGTAAAAACTAATTTCGGGTTTCAGATGATTTCATCCAATTTATGTAATTTAAGACTATTTATATGCTATCTTTTAAATTATTAAACGATGTGGGCAATTACTGAAACTATAATATAATATAATATAATATAATATAATATAATGTAAA
>JAVQJG010070303.1:0-17709 GCA_036024015.1 Craterocephalus amniculus | reverse complement strand
CTCAGTGCGGTCAGCATTTAGCCACCAAAGTGTGCACTACAGACGAAGTGCACTGCGCGCACTACGCACTGAATTGCAGTGCACTTATAAAAGTGCGCTGATTGAGACACGGCCAATGTTTACAAAATTCTTCTTCGTGTGTCGCCTATTTTCTCACTCTGGAGCTCCCTCTACAGCTTTGGGGTGCGCACTACATGGTAAACATACCCAGAGTTGCATTGATCCGCTTTAATTAAATAGAGCCTATCTGTGTGAAATGTATTCTAAGTATTGATACAGCTTTTCCTTGATGGCATCAAAGGTTTGCTAGAGCGTGGCAAAAATGTGGAAATCTGGTAGGAAAATACAGAAAAAAAGACCTGCAGCTGCAGTAGCAGCAAAGGGTAGTTCCAGAAAAAAAGGGGGTTGTTTAGTTGGCTGACTACAAATGCATGCCACACTTTTCAGATTATTTGCCATCTATCTATTTTCTTGCCGTTTACCTGGGGTCGAGTCATGGGGGCAAGTGCCTAAACTCTGAAAACAAGAGTTCTTCCAACTCATCCTGGGCGATCCCGAGGCGTTCCCACGCCAGTGGGCAGATGTAGTCTCCCCGTCCTGGGTTTTTCCTGGGGTTTCCTCTCGGGTCGATGTGCCCAAAATACCTCACCAGCGAGGCATCAGGGTGTCCGAATCCCTTCATCTGACCACTCTCTATGCTGAGGAGCAGCGGCTGTACTTTGAGCCCCTCCCAGATGCCCAAGCTTCTCTCTCAAAGGAGAGCCCGGCCACCCTGCACAAACTAACTACCCACAGCTCCTTACCATAGATGCTGATATAATTGATAAAAAATAAATAAATAAATAAAACCACGATAAATAAAAACCCTTGATGTCGGCCGGTTTGTTTATTCGGCACACTGTTTGGTTTGGTAATATACCCAAACCTATATTTCTGTAAATCCTAGTCGTCATAAAACAATCTAAGGTAATGCCTTTCATGTGGAAACAAACTGTTATTTCCCATAATATGAATATTTATTTCCTGGTGATTTGGTGCCAAAGTGTGGAGTATTGAGAAGAACTTTTCCTTTCCTTTTAGGGACAGACCGCCAACTTACCATGTCCAAGCTTGGTACGATGAGGTGCGGTATTACAGCTATCCATACTCCCAGGAATGTAATCCACATTGTCCGTTCAGATGCTCAGGACCTGTTTGTACACATTACACTCAGGTAATGACTATTACCTTATATTAATGTAATTAAAATAATTCCCCAGGAATTTGCATAGTCAACGCTAAAAATCTCACGTATTTCATATATCCAGTTTTTTTAACAACAGTGAGTCTAAAACATGGTTTATTGTAAGTTTTAAGTGGTTCTCTTGTTTATATGGTCTAATACTGCTTTGATGAAATCTAGCTACTCTACATGTTCCATGTGATTTAAAAAGATAGATAAATGTAATTAAATCAATTGAAAAACAATTTATTAATACCAGAGGGGAAATTGAGTTAAAGTACACTGTTTTAATTTCTGTTTCAGCTGGTGTGGGCAACCACTAACCGTATCGGCTGTGCCATCAACGTGTGTTACAACATGAACGTGTGGGGAATGATCTGGGCCAAAGCAGTCTATCTCGTCTGCAACTACTCTCCACCGTAAGAATTTAACAAAAGCAGCATGTTAGAAGAACTCTTTAAATCCCAAGAGAAAGATTGTATTTAACTATAGATCGTTTGGGCGGTTTTTAATGTAGCAAACCCTGTGATATAAAGTTTTGTTTTCTGTGTTGTCCTTGTTTTTCCCAGGGGAAACTGGTGGGGTCATGCGCCATACAAATATGGAGCTCCCTGTTCTGCTTGTCCAGCCAGCTACGCTGGAGGCTGCAGGGACAACCTGTGTTATAATGGTAGGCAATGAACAGATTTGTCAAGGATCTAAATCTTTAACAATATTTGTCATTTTTTTCTCACACAATTACAGACTAATAAAAACTATGTAACATTTTGCCACAACTTATCTTGCCCCATTATTGCACTAATCTCTGCTTTTTAAACTGAAATTGAAAGTTTGAACAATTTTGGTAAATGAAAAAAAATTCTGAGGTCTAAGATCACCTATCTGTTACATAATTTTGTTGTTATTTGTGTGTTTTTTTTTTTCTTTTTAAGGAGGAAATGTTGAAAGAAGTCCAGCTTCAGAGGTTGAAGAGACCAACTACATTGAACCTGAACCAGAACCAGTCATGGACAGGGAACCCCAAACAAGGACCCAGACGGCAAATCCATCAACCAATGACAGATTTGAGAGAAATCAAGTTGTCAGCACAGAGCAGATGTGTTAGACGGCTTCCATAGCTCCCTTTCCTTCATTAACACATTCATATATACAAAAAATGCCTTTTGAATATTATTACTGATTAATATTAATATTACTTAAGCCCAACAGGTTGACTGTGAGACCAAGCTGAGAGATCGGTGCAAGGGAACAACCTGCAACAGGTAAATACTGACTGAAAGTGTTGATTATCGTCAAATAGTAATATTTCTTATATGTGCTCATATTTAAATCATCACATCAATGCACTAGTGCTGTTCACTTCAATCCGCAGATATGAGTGTCCACCTGGATGCGTTGACAAACCTGGAAAAGTGGTTGGGACTGCATACTATGACATGGTAAATGATCCCTTATAGCAGCCTACAGTGAATTTACTCCATTCCCAGATTACATGTATGAAAAGACAGTACCTGCTTTTGGCTAATCCCTCAGCAATCCAGTGTGTGTGGAGCTGCACTACACTCTGGAGTCATAGACAATGATGGAGGATGGTTGGATGTGACCCGACTGGGCAGAAAACAGCAATTTATGAAATCATACAAGAACGGTATCCAGTCTGTTGGGTATGACTCAGACCTCGTATATGATTATTTATGACACACGGTAGGTGGCGAGTTGCTGTTCTTTCCTTACCGTGACCATGTGATTCTGTTGAACTTTTCAGGAAAAACAGAAGTGCCAATTCCTTCAAAGTACAGTCAGTCCCAGGTAGGAAGTTCATTTCAAAGTCACATTTCTCTTTGTAAGGTTGTCTTTGTAGACTGCAAACTCATTGCTTTCTGTGTTTTGTAATGTTTCCCAGTCAAGGCAGTAGCGTGCGATATCACAGTGGCGCTCTTTTGTCCTTTCAAGAAGCCAGTTCGACACTGTCCCAGGTAACAGAACGCTGCTAGAACTGCTGGACTGCAGCCTCCTTCTGCCTTTAGACTCTTACTTAAAATGAGACATGAAGCTGACATCATTAGTGAGAGGTCCTTGAATAGTGTGTGCCTTTCCAGTCTCTGACTCTTTTATAATCTGCTGATGAAAAACAGATGTTCAATCTACAAAATGAAGCCAGTGCTTTTGTTTTATCAACTGGCAGAACACCAGGCAGCTTCTCTGATTGCAAAATGGAATCAGATTGCATGGCTGCCTATTAGACAGCCATTACATTATTTATTCTTCAGTAAAAAGTCTCTTTTCTTGCCTTTATAGCTACTCTCCTGTAATTAACAGATCATTGTCTTCATTTTATGATTATAACCCCACTTTATGCTTTAGGGTGGGGTAACCTTGAGACTTGCAAATTGTTACTGTGAAAGGTGAAAATGACAAATATTCAGGACAAAAAACTTTCACTATGATTGATACCATAGTGGCTACTGTATGTTTACTTTGTAAATGTGTTTGTGGTTAACTCTATCAATGTAAAAATCTCTTAGTGCACACATCTTTGGACAGAACAAAGGTTGTTAGAAATCTGGGTGTCATACAGGATGAATGCTTATTCCCACCATATTTCCACTGTCTCAAGATGTTTGAGCCCCCTGCAATACATTTTTTAAATATAAGAAAAAGATTTCTCTTGGCTCTTTCCTTCTTTTGCCCCATCATTGTTATACTTGCATGTCTTGCAGTGTGCATAGTGAAACCCTACAAACAGTCCAGAATGTTGCTGTGCTTCAGAAGGACACAAACACATCACTTGCAAATTATGGCCCAGATATAAGTCGAGTCATTAATGCTTTCTTTAGAGTGGCTGTGGTGTCTGCCAGCAGCATAAAATATTATCTCCGTCACACAGGCTTCTGCTTCTTCTGGACTGAGTTCCTTCCTTGAGTTGCGTTTGGTACTGACCCTCCTCCCGGACAAGGCCGTGTCAATCCAAACAGTTATCATTTCAATACCCGCCACGGCAGCGTCCAGCCTCATGGGAGCGATTGTAGTTCGTCTGTGGTTTGTGGGTTGAGTGTATGAGATGATGAATGATTAGTTGAATGTTTTTATTTCAGTCAGGTTATATACATGTGAAGGCTTATTTTCAATTCTGAATTTGATGTAGTAATTATTTTAATCTCATATTTAATTAATGATCGTTGTTATTATGTAAAGCACGGTGCTGCTCTCAGGGATGAAAACTGCTATAAACAGTAATTGACTTGATGATGAGGGATGAGAAGAGAGTGATCCAGCCACCAGAGGGCTGGCCTCCCTCTAAACCGACTGAGATCTCTTGAAGTATCGTGTCTCCATAGAACACCTCCAGTTCTAATCCTCTAACATGTCTAATTTGCATTTATTTACATTTTGTACAGCTTAACCCACTAATTTCACACAAGTTGCCAAGTTTTGGATGGAAAAAGATTATGTTCTGAACATATTGTATGACCTTACTAAAACTCATGGTTTCTTTTTTTCTTCAGGTTGTATTGTCCCAGGAACTGTTTATATGACAGCCAAGCCCGAGTCATTGGGACAAAGTACTACTCAGATGTGAGTGTTAGGGTAAATTCACTCTGTTTGCTCCTCTTTAAATGAATCCCGGTCTGCTTCTATGAATAGTACAGTTCATTTGTCGTAGCCTGAACGTACAAGTGAAGTCTCGTCTGCTTGAAAACTAAGGGGTCCTGCTTCACCAGCAAGTGAACCTTGGTGTAGTTTGCTTACAGTGTGAACCAAAGACTGGGGGTGACACACAGCTCAACATGAGGGATAGCGTCCTGCCTCACCTTCTGCCAATCAATGAGCCAGGTTTTCTTATTGCTCATACTTTTATCTGCTTGGTATATCTGGGTAATACGGCTTCCAAACCAGTAGTTGTTGTGACTGCGGATGATATCGAGGCAGTTTGTTTTCACTTGAGTAAAGTGCAGAGCAAAAACAAACAAAACCAAATAATTTGCTGTATTTGTCTGCAACCCCCCACCCAATCAAACCAAGTTCCCCAGATTATCCTGGTGTGAAAGTTTCCTTATTGATTTTGGGTAATTGTTTTTGACTTGTCATAGAAAATATAGCAAATTACTCATGATAAAAAGTTGGAATTGAGCGTAGCATTTCAATGGACAGGCAGTGTTTTCAGCACCGTTCTTATTCTGCATGAATTTTGAGAATCAGCTAGTCATTGACCAATTATGCTTCAGCGCATTCTTTTTTCACATGGAATCACAGTCTGTGATTTACTCTGTACAGAAAATGGGGTTCTGTTTTTGGTTTTAATGTATACTTATAAGATTTTTGCTCTTTGGTCTGTTCTGTCCAGAAATCTAGCATCTGCAGAGCAGCTATTCATGCAGGAGTGATCCAGAATGAATCAGGCGGTTACCTCGATGTGATGCCGGTGGACAAAAGGCGGCAGTACGGTGGCAGCTACCAGAATGGCATCACATCGGAGAGGTAGCACTTTACTGGTCTCTAAAATAAAGTGTGTGTATGCCATGTGTTTGTTGACTGATATGAAGACGGGCACTTTTCTCCTGCGGTAACACATTTTTTTTCTGCTCTGCCTTTTTCAGTCTACTGAATCCCACAGGAGGAAAAGCCTTCAGAGTTTTTGCAGTCATCTGAAAAAACACTCCCAGAGGACAAAGTAACATCAGTCATGGCCACTTCATATCCAACAAGCCCACCCATTACGAAGTCAGAAGCTATAATTATGTTCATTCCTGTAGTAAATAAATCAGCTTTCTGACTCGGACACACAAAGTCTCACATGCCTTTTCTCAAGGCTTCACCTCTTCGGTCTTAGGTCATCACTGTATCACTGCCCAATAAGAGTTCAGGAGAATATATTTAGTGAATTGCGGTCTTTTGCTATAAACTTCGAAAACTGACCATAATATAAGCTTGCAGTATGCCTGCCATGCATACTGGTAGATGTAATATCATGACATCATGTTTTTTCAAGTTAAAAATAAATATATGCACCACCAGATTTAGAACAATGCCAAGCTGTAATTTTAGAAGCTGAAGGTAAAAGTCTGATATCAGAGTTTTTGGAGGATATTCCAAGATTACATGTTGTTTCCATGTTGAGATGCAGCAGCTTGACACAAGGGATATATGACACAGAATAAGAAACTAAGTCATAATATAGTATAAAATACAGCTGTTTGCTGCTGTTAAATCAGACCAAGAGTTTCAAATATGAAATTATAAAATAACTGAGAGAAACAAACAACACAATTTAAAAAAAATAAGTTTTCTGTTTGACCTTCTTTTGGCAATCAGTTTGAAAATATTCCAAAATTATTTGTTTTCCATATTTTGTTATTAAAATTGGTTTATTTCTCTCTAAGTAAACAGATGCTTTGAGATTTCATTTATTCCTGGTTGTTATATCCTGGTCCGGGTTCTCACAAATTACCAACATACAAAGGTTATATTGTGAGAAATGCAATCATTGTATGCAGATGCATTTAGTTCTGCTCCCTCTGATCAGAGGAAAGTGCTAAGAAAAGGTGTGTATTGTCACAAGTTCCTTTTCATATAAAGGTTAAGGTCTGCACAAACTTCATGTCTGCAGTAAAGCAATGAGGCCGGTCATTGTATATTTTTGTAAATACTAATGTTGTGAATTCTGCTGAAGCCATGCTTGTTGCTGTTACACTTTTTTGTTACATTTTTTACTGTTTTTGCCATTTGTACAAACAAAACAAGCAATAAATTGGATTAAATAAAGTGACATTAGTTCTGCATGCAAATACATATATTGGCCATTTATGTTTTGACTTTTTTTCCAATAAAGAGCTAAATTTACAGCAATGTCACAATATCAATATGTTTGTAAATATTGTGTGTAACATATGTATATATATATTTTATTATTTTTTTCCTCAGCTTTTGTTTATACGTTTATACCTATGGACCCTGGCTGGCCAGGAATGTGCATGGCAGCATCCAATTAAAATACTTAAAATTCAAAAGTTTCATGTCTTTGTATTTTTTGTTATTAGATTACAGATTTGAATCTACAGTATAAAAATATAAACGTTCAGTGTATTTATGCTCAAAATTAACATATAGTAAAATGTAAAACTTTAATTCAACAACAACCTCAAGAATTGTTTCATGCTGCTGACCATGAAAAGGCTTCCATCTGCTTCATGGTTTACATTTACTAGTATTTCCTCTGGACTGGCGCAGATGTCCGTCATTGTGCACTTAGGTATACTATTCAAACATACGCCCTTACAACTTCTGCTTTCTGAGGACGTTTGATTCAAATTTCAACAACATCTCAAATTCGGCTGCAAAAGAAACACTGGCGAGAGCTTTTTAAGAATCCTGTGGGTGTTTTCAGAAACTGAAGGGAATGCAGAGGAAGAGAAAGCAGCCTGATCAAGGTCCAAGGAGGAGATCTTATCTCGCAGTCAACTTTTATGTTTCAAGTGAAGTGGAAAGAGAAACAAAAATGTCATCACCAGCATAACCAGCTGAAACAAATGAATACTCTTCTCACAGAAGAGGGCCAATAATTTGTATGAAAAAAATGTATGCAATATATTTTCATTTGTAAAAATGTGACCTTTTCTCTCTGTTTTACATTTCACTTGGTTTTTCTTTATCACATCTGTTTTTTACAGCTTTGATCTAAGTTCTGTGAGTTAAGTGATGTAAAAGCACTCATGCCCCCTCACTGTGCCACTGGCCACATATACAAAGACCAACTTTGTATTCGGTTGATCTGCTTCCCTCATCTTCCCAGGATGCATTTCCTCTCCTACCTCGGGACTGGCACAGATGTGCTGAGGCTCCAGTCCAGCTCCATCACTTCTTAATGCACACTGAGAACTGTAAACACACAAAGGAGTGCACAAATACACATGATGTTGCACATTTAGTGTAGAAAAATAGAACATTTTTAATAGTTTGCAAACTTTTGATTTAATGTATCCTGAATATTTACAAAGAAATCACATTGAACTGGGCACTCCGTCACATAACCTTGCTTAAAGTGGACACGATTTCTCTCTGTATATACAGAATATCACATTAAAAAACCAGGATTAAAATATGTCAGCTGGGTTTGGGCCAGGTTTCCTGGAGAAAAGAGGCAAGCATCACAATGCTGTTAAAATTCACAGGACCCTGTTGCAGAGGTGGCCATTGGCACTGGACCCTTCTCTGGTCAGTCACAGAAACAGCCAACTATCATACCAGTCAGAGTGTTATGTCAGTATTTACAGGTAATCTCAGTCACTCGGGCAGATTACAAGTCAAGCAGTCAAGTTTCTTGCGGCATTTTGGGATTTGGGACCTTCCAATCCAGCACCGAAAGCAGACAGCGAAAGTAACAGTGTAGGATGCTGAAGTTCCATGTCATAAATGTATAATGCGCATGAGCACCTCTCTATACTACTCTTTACTAAGTATATGACAGTTTCTCCTTTTCTCTCACGGCAGGCATCGCTTGGCCCGAATTATGTGGATTTGTTGACGCCTCTTTCTGTTTGCCTTTAACGTCCCGTCCAGTCAATGCCGATGGCGGCCCTTTCTGAGTCTTGTTTTCCTGGAGTTTTTTCTTCCTCTTAAGAGGGAGCTTTTCCTCTCCGCTGAGGCCCACTGCAGCCTGCATGTTCAGGACAGCCATTTTTAATCAAAGAGAAGTTTTAATGCAGTGCAATGATTTTCCTTCTGTATAAATTAGCTTTTTATGAACACAGTTATTTTTCCCTGAGCTAGTGTGGATTGTTTTATTAATTAGATTTTATTTACATTTAATTAAATCAAATTGAGGCCCTGTGATTTGTCAGGGATTACCTGCATTGCGATGCTGTGAATCCACAGCATCCATATTTGTAGTCATAGCTGTCATCTCATGACTTAAAATAATTCTCGTTACCAGCCTGTAGCATGAAATCCATGAGTTTATACTGTAGGGGAACACAAGAGTCTTAACATAGCATATGAATAAATAGCGCTGGTGGGTATTTGTGTAAGTCTAAAGACATACCCAGTGTTGCTAGTTTTAGCGATAAAACCTTTTTGATTGTGTGTGTTGGTCAGTAAAATACAGAAATGTCAAATGGACATAGCAATTATGGGGGTTTTTGAGATATGGTTGAAATTTGAACACAGCTGGTCATGTCTTAAACACACCGCCATGCGTGAGTAAATGTGTGTGTTTTTGTATGCATACACCTCTGTGGACAAATGTGTAATTGTGTGTGTGTAAAAATGAAGCTCTGTCTAAATATGACTCATGCAATAACTCTCATGCGTTACAGCCAACCGTGCTGGTGGTTAACTCCTGGGTGGACACACACCACGCATGTGGGTTAACAATCACTGTGGGACTGGATGAGAAGAAATGTGAGTGTGTGTGTGTGTTGGTGTGTGAGCGTGTGGTTGGAACTACCTCCTCTCTGTCTTCCACCACTCATACATTTAGATGATGTTATTACTTCAGCTCTGTTAGCAGCTGTGTTTTTGGTGGTAAAACGTGGTAATCATCTCCCAACTGCGGGCTTTTCTGATGGTAAAGCATATTTAGAACCAGAATGTTTCATTCTACTTTCTCATGACAGAAAACAGATCTGGAAGTTCCTCAGAGTCATATTTGGTTAGTCTTTGTGTCAGTCAGTTTGCTCAAATAAAGTCTTTTGATAATATTTTTGTGCCATACCTTGTTTCAGACAATTCAAGCAAAAATTATAAAGGTTAATTTCTGGAATTCACAAAGTCTTTACATATCAAAGGGGGCGTCTCGTAAGATTTGCATTTTTAAAAGAGAAGATTTAAAGGGGGAAGGTTTAGACACAATTTCAGTTCAGGTTTAAGCACAGGTTTGACCTCACATATTCCCACTGACCACTTTGTTAGGTACACCTTAGTGGTATCAGGTTTGATCCCCTTTTATCTTCAGAACCGCCTTAAGTGTTCATGGTATAGATTCAACAAGGTGTTTGAAACATTCCTCTGAGATTTTAGTCCATATGATGTGACAGCCTCACACAGTTGTGCACATGATGAAAATCTCTGGTTGCACCACATTCCAAAAGAGCTCTAAGGAACTGTGATATGGTGACTGTGGAGGCTAGTGGAGCACAATGAGCTCATTGTTATGTTCAAGAGAGCAGTTTAAGATGATTTGAGCTCTGTGACAAGGTGCATTATCCTGCTAAAAGTAGCTCCTAATACTCAGGTAGACTGAGATGATTAGTAATGGTCAGTTCAATCTCAGGTGTTCAAATGTTGGTGTAGATTCACAGCCACAGGTCATAATGATTATAAAGGTCTGAACAAAGGTAAATGGATGCCTTGGATCTGGAAGATGTTTCACCTTTCTTCCAAAAGGCCTCTTCAGCTCTAAACAGTCTGTGAAGGAATTTCAGCTTACAAGTGATAAAGGATGCTGAGTCACCTGAACCATCTACTGGTTGTTAAGTCATTGTCACCCGTGAGTTGTTTGCCTGTGAAACCAAAACCGTTTTAGTCACAAAGGTTAATGTGTGAATTGCTGCAAAACTTAGATCTGGAAAAACAACATCACTGAGTAGAAGAGGTGGGCCCATATATCACCTTCCGAGCACCTACGCAGCCTTAACGTTGTATACTGTACCACCTACTTTTCCCTAAAGCCAAATGTATCATATTGAACACATTTCTGACAGATTTTGCATCACTTTTTGGTAAAGTGATGCAAAATGTCAAACTATGTTGTAGACAATATGATACTTGTCTTCTGCTCCCCAATGGACACCAGGAACCAGAAGACTCCACTATAATACTTTTGAAATATCCCATAGTAATAAATTATAAATATGCAAAGAAATATTTAAATTTTTCCCCATATTATGTTATAGGCTCCAAATAAAGGCTTTAAAAATTGGACTTCTCTCTTCATTTTTTCTTGGTTTGGGCTTTAAAGGGTTAATGGTCTTCATAGTATTTCTCTGCATTGGTCCTACAGTAGTTCCTGAAAAAAGTTAAGATTTTTTAAAAAGCTTAACAAAGCCCTTAAAGCTGGTGCTAGCAGTTAGCTGAATGCTGATTGGTTGAATGTTGACCCACCTTGAGCTAGAATAGGTTGATTTTATTGTGAAAGAAAACAAAAATGCCCAAAAACAATAAATAGCAAAAAACTACATCTTTAAAAAACAGTAGTGACAGTAGATGTGCCATTAGAGGTCTCTATCTTTGAAGGGGTCATAAAGTCCATGGTCGGGCAATGATGGAGGTAAACTGTAAAATCTAAATGAGCCTAAAGCTCAGGTTATTCCGCATATTTCTGATTGTGTCCTCGAGTGGCAGCATAGCACTATGGCACAGAGAAATGCATGTCTGAGAAGAAGTGCAGAGAGAAGTCTCTAATGCCGATCCTTAAGGGCCCCTGCCCTGTTGGAATTAGATGTTTTCCCGCTCCAACATACTTGATTTGAATTAAATCAATTTCCCTAACAACTTGAATTTTTTTTTTACTGCCTCAACGTTACTGGACATCTCTGATGTAAAGGTCTACTCTGTTAAAAATATGTATTCTGATCCATGATAAATAACTATGTGATGTTATCTTTCTAGATCTGATCTAATCCCTCTAATCAAACACTTATCAAACACTTTTATGGACCATGTACGGAGTGCGTCACACTTAAAAGCAGGTAATTGGCTTTAAACCGTGCCTCGTGTTTGGCACAGACTCAGTTTCTTGCTCAAACGAGCCCTAATGACACCCATCAGGTTGTGATACGAGGCTAAGCATTCACATTTTTACAACTCGAGTGACAGTTTTATTCAGGCATCACTGTAATTCATATTTACTACACCTTGTTGACCTCTTCCATCATTTTCCACCTCTACTTCCTCTGCCTCCACAGAGTTGCCTGCCATGTCTGTCCTACGTCAAAACGCTGAAACAAACAGAAGCACTGATTTGATTTCATCCCTTGTAGATTTATTTTGCTGCAGGTTAAAAGTGTTTCTGAGGATTATTAATTCTGGCTTCACCAGCCCCCCATCACTCCCACCCACTAAACACACTCCTACACATTCGGTTCCCAAACTGAAATGATGGAATTGGCATCCCTCCCCCTGTTTTGTTGGTAACACACACACAGACATCCATTGCCAGCAGAGTGTGGCAGAGGGTCACTGTTACCCACAAGGCAACTAGATTCACAGACTTACTTCTTACCTTCTTACCCCCTTATCCTTTGCTGTTGGTCCCTACTAAAAAGCAAAATTTTCCACTCCAACCAAAAATAGTTGTCTGACTGCCGGCCATAGTTGCCTGGTGCCCTGCTGTCGGTTACGGTGGGCTGAGTACACACGTGAAATCTTAGCAGTTTGAGAGTTCATTAATTTGTTTATTTCTTTTTCACAGTGATGAAAGACAGCTAGTTTTTGGACAAGTCTTCATGAGAAAGGCTAAAAAGATGTGGGATGAAATAAATGAAAATATTACTGGGTGTTCTGGGTATTGCTGCTTATAGCACGAGTGGGCATGTCCCAAAAACAGGGGATGGAAAAAACAGTGTAAGTTCTGTATGCTCTTCAGCGCTATGGAATATAGTACATGGCCAAATATATCTGGTTTATTATTCAATGAAAAGCTAACAAATAGTATATTTCAAGGTTTAAATGGTCACATTGGAGTCTTCCCAGTGCTAATAGTGCTGAGTCACATTTGTTTAACCTGAAAAGACCCTTCATAAAAGCTCATTCACCCTTTCCTCTTGATTTTACCTTCTTAGTAACAACATATTTCTTAAACTTTGGGTTTGCAACATTTTTGAAGTTTTTGTAATGTAGCAGATATATCGAAACAATGCCTTTCAAAAATTGTACCCTCTCTTTATGGTAAAAGTGGGATGCCAGAACATCAAATCAAATTTTCATCCTTGGCATCAGCACAAAGAAAAAGGTCTCTGTGTTCACTGCACAAGCTTCCTTCTGAGGAAACCTTGGTTAAGAAAAGAAACATCCTAAGATGCAAAACAATGGCAGCTTCTCGAAGAAGTGAGGGACAGAATTCTAAAGCGCAAACAAACATCCCCCCAGAGATTAGATATGGAAAGTATTTTTTTGTGATGGATAGCCTGTTTTTAATGACCATCTCCCCTCAATGTGTCTGCTTGATCAAACACAGCATTTTACAGCCAAATTAAAAGTACAAGTTTCATTAGGTATTATTATGATTTTAATCAACTCAGCTGGGTATTTTAATAAAATACAACTAGATTAAAAAGGAAACAAAATATCAAGACCTCCAGGCAACATTTTAACGAAAGAAATCTGGCCTTTTTTAATTTGGGCCCAGTTTCCTCTGTTATTAAGTTGTAAAATATCTATGAACACAAAACTCTTTGCAGCCAGATCCATATTATCTGAGAACTTGCAGGGTGCTGGGCGATGTTAATACGTTTTCTTCTCTTAACAACAGTAAACATAGCAGAAGGAAGATCATTGCTGGACTTTAAGGAATGTCATCCCATTTTGGGCTGATGTGGGATCAGCCCAGAAAAATCGTCTCACAATTTTTAGATGCAGTTGATAAACATGTTCTTGCTGTTATATATGAGAGGTTCTGCCTCTCTATGAAATGCTCCTGATAGTCCGTCCAGTCATGTTCCAGATCTGTTGGTAATCAAGCTAATTAGTTGTCAAAGAATCAACCAGGTGTCCACTTTGACCCAACTCCCATCCTGATCATCTAGATGTGACAGTGGAAAAGAAAAACTCCCTTTTCACAGGAATAAAACCAGTAGAACCAGGTTCAGGGAGGGCAGAACATCTACTTGGACCATCTGGTGTGGAGGGGAAATAAAACAGAGATCAACAGACATCGTCAAGAGCCGATCTGAGTCTCATCTAGGTTTAGAAAATTCAGTTATCCAAAACCTTATGTCTTAAAGACATGTTGGCAATCTAACAAACTGTTTAGTTTAATCAGGTTCCACAGATAAGTCTAAGTATCACCCATGCAGCAATGAAAATGTAGACCTTGCTGTCTGATTATATTACCTATTGGTAGCATGTACGATGTGAAGTGTATTGGTCCGAGTACACAACCCTGAGGAATTCCATGATTTATTTTGGTGTATTTACATTTACATTTACAAACGGAAATCTTTCAGATAGATATGGATTAAACCAACCCAAAGCAGATCAGTTAATTCAACATGTCCAAGCCTCTGTAGCAGAATGTTGTGATCAGTGGTGTCAAAAATCAAAAGAGAAGTCCAGACAGGAATCTTTGATCTGGGGCCAAGAGAAAATCATTGGCAACCTTCACCAATGCTGTCTCTCTGCAATGCTGAGCTCTAAATCCTGACTAAATTCTGCTGATTGTTTCTGCTCAAACAGGCACATAGTTGAATTGAAACTATTTTCTCAAGAATATTACATAAATTAGAGAAATTATGCCATCAGCTGTATTACCTTTGCTTCCTAACAAATAAGATTCATGTTGCTCTTTATATTATGTCTTCAGATGTAAGAAGCCCTCAGTTAGAAAATATCCTTCATGTGATGACACAAGAGGTCATCTAAAACCTCCAGCATGTTTGCATAGCTACCTGGTTTTGGAGTGGGGGAGTCAGTAAACAGGTAAAATGCTACAAATAGAACCTATAGCCACTTAAGAATATAGTCTTGAGGGAGGGGAGTCTGTTCCCGGGCGTGCGTCAGCACTGGCTTTTTACTGTTTGCTAAAGGGATTTCATTTCACCTCTACCTCTCTCACTTTTACTTGTTTTCCCCACATTCACACTAAAGCCATATGAGAAGGATGAAATGGCAGTTTTGTCAAGAAGGGTGAAGTTGTGGTGGCTCAGTCACGGACTGAGTGATATGACTCAAAAGACATACTGTAAAGAAATTTTCTGCATTTTATTAAGCAGAGAGGCAGGATGCTTTAGATTTCACCCTAATATTAATTGGGATCAATATATAAAAGCTCCACAATGCTGATAATTATATTATGAACCACAACAACTTGCAGTCATATTCTCGCAGGTTATTGAGAGACTATGAATATCTTTCCCTTTTAATTGAATATTTACCTAACCTCTAGCCAGTTTATAGTTTGTTGTCAATGGAAGAAAGTTTAGCCCTACATAAATCTACAGCACCCTCTGCTGGCAATAGTAGGACCCATCCATAAGGTGCATCAGTTTCAATGAGCCAGTCATTTCAAATGTGTAAATAGATTAGAGAGTCATTTTGCCTTCATTTTAGTGTTACCTTCATTTTAGAAATCACTTATAAATCCAAAATTTGTGTGTATGTCTGGATAGGGGGGTATCTGACATTACCAGCTGGAATCAGTGTTTAACCTACACAAATTGAAAATATTTCATTTATTTATAGCTGGGAAATCTTTTAGACTAGATTAACATACATATGAGATGGTTATAAAAATAGGTCTTTATTTTGGACTAACACAAAAAAAGCAAGAACACAAAATAACTAAAGAAAGAAAGAAAGAAAATTGCCAGGGTAGGGAAGTAGGAGGGAGCCAAACCTTACACACACTCACAGAAAGTCTTTCCTGTGTGTGAGACACTTACAGCATCAATCAGAGTAAGCATGCAGGAATGTGACATGTTGACAAGAGTTTAGAATGGCATGACCTGCGAATTCTTGCATAAACTTTGAAAAATGGCACAAATTTTGGCTTGCATGCTTCTTATTTCTACTGAAACTGTCATTAAACAGAATAATAAAATTGTGCTGTTTCTGTTGTAATTAACAGTTTCAATACAGCATAAGCTAACCTGCAGGGTTATACTGTATTAAAAGGCATTGGTCGGACAGGGCAATGCCACAGCAGGTAAAGCAAGCTGAACTAGAACAGACCTAAAAGAGGCAGAACAGAGCTCAAATAAGAAAATATAGATAAAGAAGGAAAAAGGCAAGCATGACTTTGATTTGGTAAAAGGGTAAATGGAAAACATCAGTGTATAGCTAAAGGAGTTATCCTAAATAAGATTCTAAATAAAGCTAAGAAAAGCTAACTATCCAGATAAATTCATGCCACCCTGGCTTTAAAGCGATTACTTTTTCTGTTATGAAAGCATAATAATAATTTCTACTTCTAATTTTAATGATATTTTAATGATCGCAAAGACAATGCAAACTTTAGGTGGTAAATGGCAATGAAATGATCCCATAAACTGAAGACAATTCATGTTTACTCATGCCTATTCTTATCCGAAGCTTCTCTTCCCCTGTGACTTTCCATTGTAATGCTGATGCTTAGAGTAAAGAGGAAAGTTAGTGTTCAAGGTTGCCAAGGTGTTTCCTCTGCTGCCACAACGTGCGTGCGAATTACAAAGTATATTGCTGTATAGATGATGAACATCAGCACTTCACAATTACCCAGAATGCACTGTGGGAAAGGTAACGCCCATACCTGGAGGAAACCCGAGACGGAAGTTGTCAGGCTGGAGGGACAGGAGGAAAAATAAACCAGAGCCCAAGAGGAAAGAAAGAAACTAGTTTAAACTGCTTGTGTTCATGTTTTACTTCTTTAGTGGATTTATAGTGAAGTTATGCTCTTGCTTAGATACTTTGGAGTTAGTTTCTCAACTTTTTGGCATTTCAAAGGTGTGAATACCAGAAGTGGGACGGGCAGAGAAGAGGGAGGAGCTGCAGGGTTCCCCATGTCTGGGCTCTGTCTGAATGGTAAATAGAGGGTCACATGGGGCAATAGTCTTGGAGTAGAGGGGGAAAAGGGAGGGAGAGGAACAAGGAGGGAGAGTGAGGAAATATACTGGAGGACTTTGGCCTGCCTCATGTGCAGGAGGCGGTACTTTCACCCCGAGTGAAGAGGACACCACAAAGAGAAAGGAAACAAAAGATTTGGAGTGAGTACCATGTTGTGATTCTGCTGTTCTCACTAGAACCCTGGCAAGGTTTTTAACTTTGTTTATCTGTCTGTAGTTTCTTGTTTAAAGTCTCTCTGTGAGGGAGAGAGTCAAGCAGCTACAATCATCCCAGTTTACATCATTGGACACCTGCGTATAGTTTCTTCCGGGTAAAAGAAAATCCAAGATGCCCACAAACTTCACTGTTGTGCCAGTGGAAGACGTGGAGGATAGCAGCAACACGGAGGCAGCGGCGGGAGAGAACAAACCTATCAGTCTGGGCAAACTCTTTAAAGAGGATAAGGATGTGGATAACTTACAGGACTCAGGTAGGAGTTAACTACCTTCTTTTACGTGCTGACCTGCTCATAAGTGAGAGGAGTAACAGAGTAGTTACCTCAGATACCTAGGAAAGAGTAGGTGGATTAATGAGAAATTGAATGATTCATTGTATGAGTAAACATGTACAAATGGAAGCATGCTAACGCAAACACTTGTGTTTTGGCAGGCTGGTACTTCACAACACACACACACACACACACACACACACACACACACACACACACACACACACACACACACACACACACACAC
>JAVQJG010070282.1:0-20331 GCA_036024015.1 Craterocephalus amniculus | reverse complement strand
AATAGAAATGCTTATTGTCTTTTTTCAACAAAATATTTTAATTGTAAATTTATTAATTTATTTCTGTTTATATTTCCTCTATTACTTTTCTTGAATTTCAATTATAAAAAATGTTTGATAACAGAAGTTATAAAAACATATTTTTTCTAAAAACAGCCATTGATTTAATTTCTATCAAATGAAAAGAAAAATTTTCTGTCAATATAAACATGTATAAAAAGATCATGAAGCCATTAAAACTCTTCCCAGACTAAACGGAGACGGTTCGGCTGCCCTCTGCAATGCACATACAAGAAATTGCCAAACTTACCAGTATGCTCTTGTAGACATTTCCATTGCTGACACACTCCACGCTGACTCTGATGATACACAAGTCAGCGATCTGCTTGTTGTAGACAGGCTGCACCGCCTGCGGGGAGCAGCTGGACGAGGATTGTGATGCTGATGCTGATGATACTGGACTCAACAACAGAGAGGAGGAGCTGAGATCCGGCTGAGAGGAGCTGCAGGACGAACCGGACAGGCTCGGTGAGGAGGAGGGCGACATGGAGAAGTCCGCTGTGACGTTATGAAGAGAGCCTGAAAAAGACTGAAGGAAAGAGAACGAACATGAGCGCCGTGTCTGAGTCGGCCGACAGCCTGAAATCTAGCGATGCTCGTACCTTGAGTTTGAGTCTGAGAGGGGAGGAGTGAGAGACGGAGAGGTCCTCCATGTCTGAGCTGCTGGAGCCAGAAGACGACACGCTTATCTGGTCGCTGTGGGTCTTCCTGAGAGAGCTCTCGCTGGACGTTCGCAACCTGCGAAACATGATTCAACCAGCATTTTATTCCACTTTGTACTAATAAACTAAGCAGAAGAGATCCACTTATTGTTCATTAACAATTTCTAGATCCAAAACCTTCCCAACGGTTGTAAAAAGCTTTTTTAATTAGAAAGATATTTAAAAAATGACTGAAATAAACAAACAATCTGTGACAGTAAAAAAACAGCCTGAAGGTAAAAGCTGCAGAAATAGCTCCAACTTTAAATTCATTACAAGGAAAATGCTGAATAACAGAAGGACACCACAAAGTGACCCCCTCTCTTCTATTTGTCACCAAAAATCACCTGGATGATCCATAAAAATCTCTTTTTGATACTAGTTACTATAAAGATGTAAAAATTAGCACATGCTTGGTGAGACTACACCTTATATTGGGATCTGGATGGTTAGTAAATAAGTAAGCAAGGTTTATTTATACAGCACTTTTCACAAACAATCTGCAAAAAGTGCTTCACAGAGCTGATAAAATTCACAACAAAATAGATAAAATATGTTTAATTAATACAAAATTGAGCAGTCATAAAAGCCTGGGTCTAACTGAAAGCTTGTTGGAATAAAAAGGTTCAAACGATGTAAAGATATCTGCAATTATTCTGCAGTCTGAGGGCTACCGCGGGAGAGGTCGGTCTCCTCCAGTCTGAAAGCGAAGGACCATTAACGGTTCTGATTGGACGACATCAGACTGCAAGAGGACGCGTACGACTGAGGCCGGTTGCACGAACTGCAATTATTTGAGGGAAAATTTTAATCTCAATACTGGATCAAGAACTATTTTAGGGTATGTGTGAGGAACAGCTGTCCTCAGCATGACAAGATGTCAACAATCTGAAACACATCCAGCTTAAACCAACAGAATAAACTTCCTGTTCTTAGAGTAACTACAAGCAATCGTCTCGTAAATCTCTGACATTTATGAGAAATTTGTCGCTAATAAAAATACTGTCAAACTAAACTTACGAGGCGAGTTTCTTGGTGAGGAGACGACCGCTCCGATAGTTGGAGACGATGGGGCAGGGATCAACTGGAGGCTCCAGCTCTCGTGACAACTCGTAGCTGCGTCAGGGGAGACAAAGAAAGTGAGTCATAAAAGGTTTGGTGTAGTGGTAAGAAGATGCAACGTGAGGCCGTGTGGTTTACCTCTCCTGGTCTGTGAGCAGCGTGTGCGCCTGCAGCCAGGCAGCAACGCGGGGGCTGACGGGAAAGCTGTAGTTTGAACAGAAAGCCTGAAGCTGCCGGATCTGATTGAGAATCTCAAACTCCTGCATCAGCAAACAATAAAGAAATCATATTAATTCAATCCTTTTTAACGCCGCTTATTCCAATTCAGTCACAGGGAAACTGGAGCCTGTCTCAGCAGGTCACCAGTCTACCACTGGGCTACAGAGTCACTCATAAAACTGTTATTCACACAAGGTAACACTAGGTGGCAACACCTACCCGCCTGCGTTTCTCAAAGTTGATAAGCCCTCCCTGAGAAAAAAAGAAAGGAAAACAGTTTGCTATAAGATTAATAAATCCACTAAAAGCCCATAAAGAAGAATAAATAAATAAAGAGCTCACCTCCACAGTGTCGGTCAGCGCTGTGTCCAGCATGGTGAGGACGGTCAGGTAAGTGCCCAGGTAGGGAACAACGCCACTGCTGAAGCTCTGAGGATGAAATAAAGCCACAGTCTTAGTGAAATAAACAAAACCTTTGACGGTAACACTATTTACTATTAGAGCATATTATTATATGTTTCTTGGTAAAAAGAATGGTGGTATATTCTTTTGTTGTAATAATAAAGAAACATCAAAGAAACATCAGAGGGCAGGGAATTCAGTGCTGTTGAGTGAAAAAATATTAATAATAATAATTTTAACATATTAAAATAACAAAGTAAATGGGATTTTTTGAAAATTTTGTACACTGCCGCGTCTGCACTGAGTAAACGAATAACCAGGGAGATATTTGGTCTTATTTTTCCCAATGTTAGAAAAGAAATTCATGTTTGAAAATAAATTATATGGAAGAAATATTTCATTTTCACATTCATACACATTCATTTCCATGATAAGTTAAAGGGCATGGGCATGAGAAATTGAATCATCATCAATCAAATACGTGGATTAAAAAAACAACAATCCTCAGCCACCTAAATGTATTCATTGGATGGATGTTGTGCAGGAGATACTAATGATGGAAAGAACGACTTTAATTTAAAACAGAAAAAATTAATTTTGAAGAAAAAATGAATAAATGGATATCCTACAAATTTCTCTAGGTGAAGTTTCTTGTATTGATTGGGGTGTTTGTTTATGTCTGTTTGGTCTTGTCGTTTTGTTTTGTTTCAATTTAACCTTATTCCCGTTTATTTTTCTCTTCCTCTTCTGCATTTCATTTACAGAAAACTGTGATTATTTTCATATTAATCTTTATGGCAATACTTTGCTTAAAAACATTACAAAATGTTTAAAAAGAACCAGAGTGACCATAGAAACTAAACCAGGCTGAAAACATGTTTTAGAGGAAGTGAAATAGCTGATGCAGACAGAGAAATGAAAAATGTAAGTTTCTGTCCTTGAAAAAAAAAAGTGATACTGCTGAAACATTTGTTCTATTTTAATGGTCAAAACTGAAACCCAGTAATGAAATTTAGTTTTTGAAGAAGCTGCTGAGCCTCCTCTTACCATCTGTCTGGACTCGGAGCAGAGTCGGGGTGTTTTATAGCCTGCTGTGGCGCCGCTGTCGGGCGGACACGCATCCTGGAGAGAAGGAACAACCATCATGTCAATGCTGATGGAAAATAATGACTCAAACTGGGCTGATAACGCCAGGGGACAACAACTAGATGAGTTATATAATTGTTCTTGTCTGAGACAAGGGTGCTGAGAGGTTTGTTAGTGTGCATGCGCGGTTAGGACATGCAGAGTATGTACACACTGGAGGAGTATTAGACAATATGTACGACTTAGGGCTTATATTTGCAGTTTTATTGGCCACTAACAATAACCTTCTCTTTGTTTTATAGATACCGGGCTGCTGATAAAGCCGGTATCGCTGAGTACACAATCATATCACGTATTATTCACAACAATAGAGAGGAAGGTAATCTGGACAGCAAGAAGCCGCTCAGTTTACAGACACATGAAGGAAAAAATGCAAAAAAGTTCTTTACTCATACAGAGCTATGTATAAAATGATAAGAAGCTTTAAGGCAGATAGTGAAATGCCTGAAATATAAATGTTTAACATTTTATATGAAACTGGTACACTCTCTGAGATCTTTTCTTTTCTGTTTTTTTGCTCTCCAGTCAACCAAAGCAGTCGAGGTAGATGGCTGCTCTCCCTCAACAGGTTCTACAGAAAATTTCCTCACATTACTGGAGTTTGCTCAAGGGTAACTGCTGTTTTCTCTCTGTAAGGTACCCTGCATGACCTTTTATTCAGGAATTTTCAACCAAGGCTGCAGTTTAACTTGTTTTTATAAGTAAAATACTGAAAAACAAAATTTTTTGCCATCAGATATAAACTGAAGAGAAATGCAACTGCTGTAATATTTTATAATAAAACACAGCAATATTAAAATGCTTTTATTTACAACCAACAGGTAGAGATTATCAGGTTTAAGTGCGAAGAAGCCACCCAGAGAGGAGAGGAGTTACATTACAGAGTTGTAATAGAAAACTTTGCTTCGTAAAAACAAACACGGGGACGCATTTGTCCCCTTTTCAAATTATGTCAACAGCATGTCTGGCACAGTCAGTCCGGCTCTAACAGACTATACTTGTGTGACTGGAACTCCATGAAGTTGTTTTTAACTTTGCAGCAGGAGGACGTGGGGGGCATGTTGCAGTGCTTCATGTTTGCAATGAACTTCTGAACCAGAGTAATAACTGAAAGCCAAACAGCAGAAGTTTTGTGATCCGTTGCATCTTTGTAAAGAGGTAATTTTATTTCAACCTCATTTTCTTCCAGGTGCAACTCTCTTATTTTACACCTTACTTTTATTTTTAGAAACCCCTCTTTTTACAATGAAAACAAAACCGAAACAGCTCGATACATTTAATTCTCAGCGCTGAAAAGCAAAAAAAAGTTTGATCTTTAAACGTTTCTTTTCCATCATGTTGTCACTTTTATGACGGGCAGGTCCTGCCAGTTGGATATGCAATCGCTTTTATGATGCTGCACATGTTTACTTTGTTAATCTGCAGCAGTTTAGTGTACGGGTCCGATGGCATTAACTTCCGTATCTCACACCCACACAATGGAGACATTTGTCCTTTGCTGCCATATACAGGTACTACACGGAAAATTAGAAAATCCTGAAAAAGTGCATGAATTAATGTAACTTAACTTCAGAGATTAAATGTGCATTTTTGGACAAATAATATGCAAATCAGTATGTTTCAGCTTTTATTTGTTTAGATTTTGAACCTAAGGATTTGCAGCTTCATAAAACATAAAATGAAAAAACTCAGAAATTTAAAATGTTGTTTGAAATCAATAAAAACTGATTTTAAATACAAAAGTGTCAGACCTCTAAAAGTAAAATCTTGCAGCTTAGTTCATAAAAAGTATTGGTTTCACTTTTTATGTTGAATTGCCAGCATAAAACAAGTTTTCCAGCATATTCTAATTTGACCGATTAGTACGTAAATAAGAATTAAATGAGCTGAATGAGGGATCTGTACTTTAAAAAGCGATTACTTGTGTGTGTGTGTGTGTGTGTGTGGTGGGGGGGTGTAAGTGTATGTGTGTGTGCGTGCATGTGTGTGTGTGGACTGAAAACACACCTCCTCTACAATCTCCCTGCCGGTCAGCACAAAGTTCTCATCAGGGAAAATCTCACAGAGATGGTCGAAGGTCATCATGCTTTCTCTAGAAGCAAAATATCAACATGTCAGTGACTTTCTTCTGTAAGGAGGAGAAAGAAAATATATTCTCAGATTAAAGTGAGAATTTAACTTTTTTCCCCAAAAACTAAAGAAAAACAATTTTAGCGAGTATTTTTAATAACTATTGATGCTACTGTTGCTTGTGTCCAAAGAAACTTACAACTGAGAGAACAACACAAGCAAGAAATCAAAGCTAACTGGTCCCCTCCCTAGTG
This sequence comes from Craterocephalus amniculus, assembly GCA_036024015.1. Taxonomy (NCBI): domain Eukaryota; kingdom Metazoa; phylum Chordata; class Actinopteri; order Atheriniformes; family Atherinidae; genus Craterocephalus; species Craterocephalus amniculus. The sequence continues at coordinate 14,417 of JAVQJG010070282.1, read as the reverse complement.
TTTTGTCTGTTCTTTTGTAAAGCGAACTTGGGTTCCTAGAAAGGCACTATAGAAATTTCAGTTATTATTATTATTATTATCATTATTATTTTTGAAGAGTAGGATACAGCATGAATAGGTGGACTGCTTGGACTTCAAAGCTGTGTTAGGTGCTAATAAGTTTTTCTTTTTTATTCCATTTTCTTTCATTAGTGGACTTAAAACTCTTCTTTAATTATGTTATTATTTCTACGTATAAGTCGGTTGTTTGTGTGTTTGCTGACCTGCTCACAGCAGCCCAGGTCTTCTTGAGGCGGTACACAGCGTTGGACTGCAGGGCGGAGAGGATGGCCCATAAAGAGGAGAAGTTCTTCAGCTGCCTGCACTCCTGTGGACAAGCGAAGCATCAGACGCGTTTATGCAACTTCACAGCAAACATTAAAAAAAACAAAAAAGTAAACCCTAAACGTGTTGGGATCCCAACCTGTGCGATGGCGATCCACCTCTCGATGATGCGTGCTCTGTGAAGGGGGCTGGTGCGCGAGCACTGAGGGGAGCTCGGGGCCGACGAGGGGGGAGAGTATAGGAAGGTGGAGGCCGCGCAGGGCGACGCGATGGGAGAGGAAGTGGAAGGGTCGGGCTCAGGCGGGCAGAGAAGAGAGGTGATGACACGGTTGGTGACGGCGTTGAACTGGGAGATGGTGGCGCGGACGGTTGGTGCCAGGTTTCGGTTTTCTTTCTTGTCACGCTGGGACCAAACGCAGCCCAGACACTGGAAGGGAACCACTTTGATGAACAGCTCCTGAGGGATTGTTAAGGATAAGAGGAAGTTAAAGAGAAGGAAACAGACGTAAGAGGCGCCACTGAAGCTGAAAAGTAAGATTTACTCACAGCGTCCTCTCTGGTCAGCTGCTCGGCCACTTCTCTCACAGGGAAGTCCATAAAGTCGCATTTGTCCTCCTTAGTGGACGATTCTCCTCCAGCCTCCCGGTCGTCACGCTCATGTTGCAGTGATTCACCGAGTCGCTCCGATGTAGACCGACTGCAACCTGTCAAAGTCATGAAAGTCAGCAGACACTCACACAAAACAGCAGAAATGTGCACCATTATTTATAAAACGAATGAAAAACAGACACTTTAAAGCCTCCGCTGGACGTGTTTTAGGGCTGGGATGATACGCTTTCCTCCCCATTCGATTCCTTTAAGTTTTTTTGCATGCCGATTTAATTTTTAAATTGCGATTTGAGGAGAAAAACAAAAAATCTTTTTGCTACTTTTTTTCTTCATTTCAATTAAGAAAAATAACCCTGTAGCCAGACCAACACTAATATAATGCCCGACAAGACAAGTAAAAAAGCTAAATAAAAATAATAATAACAATGAAATAAAAAATAATTTTAAAAACTTTTTGCAGATTTTAAAAATGTGAAATAATAATAATAATAAAAGAATTTTCCCACCCCTAACTGTTTTATTAATACAACTTAATCATTTTTAATCATCTGCAGGCCTAACTACTAAAATTGGCTAGTTTTCCACTGTACCTTGCTCCTGGAGCCTCTTGAGCAAGGCATCAGCAACATAAGCCACACGTCTAAAGCAGAGCCGGCGATGCAGGTGGGCACACAACTTTCTGAGGTTCTGGAAGTTCGGAGGCTCCTGGAAATCGTCGCTGTACTCCTCCAGCCACAGCCGGACCACCGGAAGTAAGGGACTAAAATGACATCGAGTGACGTCCGGGTCAGTGCTGCTCATGTCGCAGGTGGAACAATAAATCAAACCAGCTGCTAACACTGCTGGGCATCACTCACCTGCGAGGGCAGAGGGTTTGATCCGGGCTGGTGATGGATTCCTCTCTGCGAAGGAAAAGGGAAACACATTTATCAGATGAACTGTAAATAAAAAGATTGATGAGGACAAGCGTGGCAGAAAACATCCTGCAGAGAATATGAAACCAGCGTTGACCCATCTAACTGCTCGTCCTGTGGAAATGTCCTGCAACACCATGAATCCCTGCAGACACACTGTGGCCTTGACTCCGAGCGTTAAAAGAGGAATTCCTCCCTCCGGCCTGAATGACGTTGTAACACAGAGTATATATTCAGGAAAAGTGAAGCCTACTGACGTGTTGTCTCATTTGTAGGAAGCATGCTGGATTCTGGACCGAACACAAACAGCAGAAGCACGATAACTGCTTACATCAGGGTGAACTGCTGTTGTGTCGTCCGGATAAAAGACATGTTGCTAAATGACGGTAGAACACAGCAGAAGTTTTACAGATAAATGATGAAACACATGCCAAAAGAAGAAACTAAAACAAAAGTAATAATAAAGATGTCTTCTGAACTGGTTTGTCCCCATTCTTAATGATACACTTGATTTAAAAAAACAACATGGTGAGAATCATGTAAAAGCATAAATAACTGATTAATTGCTCCCTAACTCTTCCCGACACGCTCGGGTCCCATGAGCATGCCTGGTAAACAGTTCTGCAGTGTGGTGGCTGCAGATTACATGTTCATCTCTCCTTACAGACTGAACAGCTTGGAAAGCAGATTTCTACAGTCATTTAGCTTTTTTCCCGAAGCGACTCACAACTGAAAGTGAAAAACAACACAAGCAAGAACTCAAAAAGAGGGGATGTGATAGTCAGTCTGCTGAGTTCAGCCAGCATCTTTCTAAGATGTGCTACGCTGTTGGAACAAGTGCATCTGGTTAAATAAAACCTCCAGGTAAGTCTGAAGGTTGGTTAGTGGTGTAATTAACCTGCCTGGTTAATAACACCACTATTGACCTCCTGTTGCAGCTAATAGAAGCTCCTATTAGCTGTTATGGGATATTGTGGAGGCTCTCCTTTTACAGCTAGGTGTTATAATTAAAAAACCTCCATGTGGGAGTTGCATGTGACTTGGACATTTAAGGAGTGATATTATTGCAAAATTTCCAAGAATTGATTTTTTAAAAGGCTAAAAGTTTGACTTTCAAAGCTGCTGCTAAGTGACACAGAAATGTTAAACTTTGCCATGTTAGCTAAGTTTAAACCATTTTTTGATGAAAATGATCAGTTTTCTTTCAACTAATGGAACAGAGTTAATCAGCACGTTTTGTTACTAAAAGAGATCAGAATCTAAATGAATCTTGAGTTGCTGTAAGATTCACACCCCTAGTTTAAGCCATACTATAAATACATTTGAATGCTGCCTTGACTGCAGCTTGTTCCTGATTTAATTTTTTACTGAGGAAAAGTTAATCTGCTTCCATTTACTTTAGAATAATAAAACTGTTTACTAAATCACTAAATATAAAAATAATCTGGCAAAATTAATTAATGTAACTCTATTAGTGTTTTAATTAACTAAAAACACATAGAGATTAGATGATAACGTACTTATACAGCTGCAGTTCTTTTCTTGTTGTATGACAAAGACAGAAACAGAAAAAAGGAACATCCTGTGCAAAATCATGCAGCTCAAAAGTAGAGAGAGGCGAGTTCATCCCGACCTCTTTTATTAACTCTCATGGGAAACCAGCTGCCACCAGCTCAGTACGTTTACAGGTGACAGAGAACATACCAGTTTACTATTTAGCACGGTTCACACAGGCGGATCTCTGCAGCCCAATCAGTAGAGATGAATGAGCTGAGACAAATAAGATCCTTTGTTTTACTGTAATTCTTGATTGTTCATCTTAAAAACTATATTCTTCATCAAAGTTCACTCTTCTACAGGAGCCCAATAAGCAGCCTGAAACAAGTCCAAAGCAGAACATGGCTTCAGGTAACGCCTGAGCGAAATCTGGTTTGTGTACAAGCTCCTCCACAGGGTGTGGTGGGCGTCGTCATGACAACTTTGGCTTTAGTATGCTTTGTTTGATTTGTGACGACAAAAACCTGCCATAGAAACCTGCCCTGCGTCGACATGAGGAGACCGCTGAACAGCTGTAAGAATTGATTTGTGCATCTAGAGTGTCATAAAAAGCCGCTGACGCATGAGAGCCGCTTCCATTTAGATCGAGTGACGACTTTATTTATTTTTTTTAAAAAGAGGACGGATCAACAAATCAAAGTCAGAAAAGTTTGAGAGCAAACATAAATGTCTGCGTCAGGCTTCTGATAAGTGGAGGAATAAGGGCATATTTACCCAGCTTCACTTTTTAGATGAAGTTGGCCAATTAAAATCTATATTTATGGAGTATAGAAATTAAAATGAACTCATGACGACAGCAAACAAGCAGAAAAATATCACTTTAACCCTTTGTCTTCCTGCTCTATCATTTGTTTGAGCAAAACTTTCAGTGATTATCATGAATCTTTAGAAAGAATTTATTAAATAAACCTGCCTGAATCATCTCTACCAAATGTTTTGGGTAGTATTATCAAAGGAAAGTGTTTGTTTTCCCATCGCTGTTTCAGATTTTGAGCATTTCCCTGTCATTACTTTATCACTAACTTTAATTTTACCTATTTGCTGAAAAGCATTTCTTTGTATTTTTCTTGCTGAAAAGAAAAGAGAGAATGCAAAGAAACATTTCTCTCTTGCTTTTTTCTTAGTGTGAAAGTTAAAGAGTTGACGAAGATTTCACTTCCTTCAAACACAGACAGCCTCACACTTTAAATGTCACACACCGTCTCCACCATCAGCTTCCATGTTTTCTCTAAAACATTAGAATTTCTAAATCAGCTAGCAACAGTGACTTCATATGTGGGCCTGCAGACCAGCTGACTCTGCCCTCATCATCTTGGTTAGCGCAAAGTTCAACACGAGCCTCTCACCTCTGGAACAGCAGCTTGATGAGGACGTCGGTGCAGGTGAAGGCCCGATAGGTGGAGAAGAACACGTGGATGAAGTCGGGCTCCCTGCGCTCGACGTCCAGCAGGTGGGAGACCAGGCGCTCCAGCGTAGCGGCTTTGAGCCTGCGAGCTTTCACCGTATGATACTGGACGCAGCTGAAGGCCAGCGAGAGATCCGGGGAGTCCGGCCTGGGCAGAGCGGGCTCCCTGCGCAAAGTGATGCCAAACACAGCTCCATCCTCCTCTTCCTCGCCCCACTCCTGCACCGGGTCCTTCACAGGAGACAAAGCACTACCATCAACATCATCATCATCATCATCATCATCGTCTGCAGCTACTTGAAATGAGAAAATGTACAAAAAATAATATGTTATGATAATTAATAATGGTAACTGATATATGTGAGATGGCTGGATGATATGAACTAAATTTCATATCTCAATCATTTTTTTCTTAATCACAATACATGATATATATCTCAATGTAATGCAACAATACCACTTTTTTATCAAAACCAATATGATACCAATACTTGAATCTGAGTACTTGCAGATACCAAGTACCGATACCAATACTTCTACCACACTAAATAAATGCAGTGAATTGGAAGACAGGTTTTATTTGCTTCTCTGCTTTTTACAACTAACTATCTTGAAATAAATATAATATTTAAAATATAAATAAAAATGGCCTTGAGTGCTAAATGCACATTTATTAAGGATCAGAAGCACATATGTATTAAAATGTTTGACTGAAATGAAAGCAGATGTGTAATAAAATGATAAGCAAAATTTTCTTCATGCCTTTTACCTTGACCTTTGCTTGTATCGTGTCATTGAGGTATAAAAATACAACTCAGAAAATAAATACAAATTTCAGAAAATATTTATTTAAATTTCAAACAATACTCAGGCCCAGGCCATTTATTAATATACTAAACTGGATGATTAGGGCTGCCTTTACAGAATTTCTATTTGATATTTATCAGTTCATCACTGCCCTTTTTTCCTTTACTTTGTCAAATGTATATTTTTAGTTGAATAAAACACATTTGTGAATGCAGTGTTGTTAATTTGACATATTTCTGTTCAAACCATTAACGGATCTACCAGGTTTCTAAAATGTTGAAATCCTGCACCCTTGCTTTCTATGACCACAACAAGAAAAACCCTTTATTGGAATGATGCTGAACTGGGGATCTACAGCTCTAACACCTGACATGTTGCCCACAATTCAACCATGAAATGAGTCAAGCGCTGACTGGAACAGTGACTGGACTAAGAGGCATTAGAGGCATTCCCTGACGTACTTGTTTATGTCCTCGGTCAGAAGGGGCAATTAATTGATCCACAACAGGATTCGGCACAAATCACAAGTTTTACGGTCCACTCAAGTTTGCACCCAAGTGCACACCCACAGTAAATAAAACCACAGAACACATAGCCGCATCTGCACATCCAAATGATGACATTTTCAGACAGTATGCATGTGATTCATTGTACTTTCTACTGTCAAGCCAAGTCACACAAGAACATTCTCACTATCTTTATACAAAATTCTGCTAATTGTATCTTTATAGCTCTTCTTTTAATCTGTTTTATGTACTTCTTTTCTATTTTCTTTGTAGCACTTTGGCATATATTTGAAAGTATAAAGTGCAAAACAGATAAAAATTATAATTATTCTTACAAATCTTCAAAATGATGCTAATTCCTGAAATAGCTTAAAAGATGCAACCAACAGAATAATGACTGCAACCTATTGCAAAAACCTAATCTGAATATATTCTAACCCATTAAAACGCTTTCACAAGACTTATAGAAACATAAATAAGACACAGTCTTCACTCACACAGCCACATGCCAGAGTGAAATTCATAACAAACTTGAATTGCAGAAAATTCTCAACATTTTGTGCGAAATCCGTCCTTGTGGGTAAAACTGATCGGAATCCGGACCATAATAGCAGAGTGTCACAACATGTACGTGCCTATAGGTAGACTGAGTGACTGCACAGGTGGAAAACATGCGGCCATACAGGTAGTTCCACGAGTTATTTGGAAAACGTGAAGCGATGGGAGCAAACTATGCCTGAAAGCAGCTGATACCACATGACTGAAACCAGTGCGCCAAACACAAAGAAGCGCACTGCTCTGAATGAAACCATTATCGCTGTTTGTCCAGTTAAAGCAGTTTAACTAAAATCAGAGCGCAGTTTTATGCCTTAACAGCCTTGCAACGCGGAATGAAGGTTCATTTCACCTACCATGGAAAACTGCCATTTCCCCATCTTTTTTCTGCTTTCAGGCTGAATAAATCCTCCTGGTTTTAGACTCTTGCTGCTGCAGGTTTTGATCAAGTTGCAGTTATTTAAGGATTTATCTCCGTACTCCGACAATTCACCTCAACATTAAAAACTCTCATTTTTCAGAATTAAACTTGTCAAACAATAAGTAGAAAAGTCCTGTGATGCCCGTTGTGGAGCGATTTCCTAACAGATGACAAATCTGGGCAGAGAGAGAAATATTAAAGAGGAGGCGGCTTGCTGGGCAGGACCAAGGAGAGCGCGAGGGCGGGGCCAAGACTACTGACCAATAGGAGCGCAGATCAGTGACGTCATTTTATATCACACAACTGGAAAAGTTGTTGATAGTGATGATAATCTAATTGTAGGCTACGCAATACTGGAAACTTGCCGGAAAAGCTTCAATAGTATTCAAACCCTGTATACGGTGGTCCTGTAGCGTCACAGCAATACAAAAGCCACAACACTCCACAATTAACCACAACACAACACAATTAGCTACAACACAACATGTTGAGCCACAACACAACTGGATAAAACAAATTTATTAACATAATGAAGAAACATTTACGGGAAAAACGTCAATCTGAAGAGAAATGTTTAGTTTATAACTATGAGAGCTATAATTATTTTATATGCATTTTTTTATTTATGTTGTTTGATCATTTGTATTTAGTTTTTGTCATTACTTTTCAAGCTACACCTTTAATTAAAAACACTTTGATAGAACAATTTAATCTACAGTAATGTTTTATTATCACATCTTATGCTGTCCTGTGTCTTTAATTCCTATGAGCCTGTGTATCTTTTTAAAAAGATACACAGAGGTACAATAATCCTGCGCTTGGATGTAAATGGAGAAAAACTCAAGTTGTTGTACATCCCACCACTCCTGCCTATTGGTGTTCACAGCAGAGGAAGTAATAAAGGGGATTTCAAACACTTTCTAACTACAGTTCATTTGAAATACTGTATAACCCAAAAGAAAATAGCCTATAAATAAATAAATTTGGCAATTTATGTATAAATAAAATATTGTTGAGCAAACACTGAGGGTAGTTGTGCTGCTGTAGAACTACAACATATCAATGAAATGAAACAAATCACTCAACAACTTTTAAAGCCACAAATACTGAATTTTGCAGATTTCCCAGAATCTACCTTTAAAAACGGCTAATTCAGCATCCATCTGGCATCTTGTTTATTCTGAGCTCTCCCCAGCCAGTAATTTTCTCTCCCTCGTCTCATCTCTCGCTCCCTCTGTTCCTCTGATAATGTCTTCTTGTGTTTGTTTGATGAATCCACCATGGTGTGCGCTCTAAACAGCCAGTGTGATGACATTCAGTCGCTGGCACGTGACCCGGTGCCGTAAAGCAGAATGGTGATGTAATGATGTTTATAGTGACACAAAGTCATGAAGTAAACAAAGTGAAAATTACAGACGGGATTTCAGGGGAGCCTTATTTTCTCATGTGGATGTGACTTCCTGAGTCACCCAAAGTTCTTTTCACAACCACAAAAAGGAGCAAATTTGTGCTTGGTGCTTGGGAAGCTTATTAACACACAACTAATACTGCTACCCACATTGTTGTTGTTTCATGGATCACCAACACACAACTACTTAATGACAATTTATAGATATTCTTTTCATTTAATAACCATCTCCGACTTTATGGAAAATAGAACAAAAGATACAATAAATGAGTTATCTTTAGAGATCCTCTTAGTGGAAGCTGAGCTCACCTTTATTTCCCTGTTATCTGAACCCTGGAAGTGCAGTAGTATAGTGTGAGGTCAACACAGCTCTAAGAACGGACATAATGAATGTCACTGTGTCATCAAATTAGATCAAAAAATTATATTTTTAAGGTCTGAAAGTTACATGATTACACTTTAAGGCTAACTGAACATAAAAAGTGTATTTGGATTGTTATCTATCTTGGGCTTCTTTTTTTTACATTAATCCTGCTAAATTCTTTGTGGTTGAATCCAAAGAATTGAAGAACCACATTAATTGATAGTTTCTTCAACTTGACACTCAGACCTATTCAAATTGTTTCCTTTAAATACATAATCTGATTAATTTTGATTTAATTTAATAGAAATTCAACTGAAAATATACAAATTGTGCAAAAACTCGTGGGAATTTCATATTCAATATGAATAATTAACTTTTTGTGATGGTCATACATTTGAGTTATATGATTTGCTGCCTGTATTGTGTTTACATTTAGACAATGCTTTTTTTTGCACCATCATGCCACCACCGCTAGGATTAGCTCATCAGTGGAAAAAGTGGGTGAAGCATAGCTGCAGAATAGCATGTACATAGCTTTATATCTGCATCAGGGCTACTCAGCTTGAACCAAAGAGGGTTGTCCTGCAAGTTTTCCATGTTTTCCTGATTCAACAAATCTGACCCAAATTATTGAGCTATTGTGCAGAACCATTTAATATGAGTCAGGTGTGCTGGAGCAGGAAAACACTGAAAAATTACAAGAATATGGCCTTCGTAGGACTGAAATGAGTTGCCCTGAATTACATGCTAGAATATTTTACTCCTTGTTTTTTAGATTAAAGTTATACATTAAAATTTTCCTTTAGAAAAAGAAAAAGGAATTAGTGAAGTAAAATATAAATACAAATTTACTTTTGGAGAAATTCAATATTTAATTTTGAACAACTCTAAAGTCTTTCCATGAAACTGAGACAGAGAGATTCAGATTCTTTGATTCAGATGACTTTACATTAAATAAAAAAAAATCAATTTAAACTGAAGTAATTAAAAACACTGAGTCAATACAAAAATATTGGGTGAGACAAATTACCTTAACCTTTTAGACTGAGCCATGGTTAAATTTTTTTATTGCACTGCAGTGCAGTGTTAGAGGATGTCTCAGGCCTTTATGGGTTAAATGCTAAGAGCTTTAATAAAGAAAGGTCAGAAGGTCATATCTAACAACAACAGTCATTCATAGAGCTAACAGCACTTAAATGAAACAAAATAAATAAATAAATAGAAAGCTTTCATGCAGGGAAGGTTATAAAGGTCATTAATTTACTCTGAGGCTTGTGATATTCTGTCACTTATGAGGCATCCAGCACTCTTTGTGCCCAGCATTAGGCTATTCCCAGTCAGAGATACACACCAAGTTTCTTTCCAAAGGATGTATCATCTCAGGGAAACATGTCTACATTGTGTCATGTGAAATTTCTTTAAACAAAAAAAGATGCAGCATGGTTATTCTGAGATCTATCTGTCTGCAGGTCATTTTTTTAAAATAAAAGTTTTTTATGGTTTCCATCCCTGCAGAAAGACTCTAGAAAAAAACTGAGTGTGGCTGAACTCTATCAACAGCAAAAATGCCATTTATGAGAAACAGCTAAGAGGCTATCTGTAAATCTTCTGTTTGAAGAAGTGCAGAGGATCATTTTACAGGAAAAGATTTTCGATGTTAAAGGAAAATCTGTCATATGTGAGTAAGAAAACAAAACCATGTCAACATAAAAAGGTGAGAAGTAAAGCTGCATTCATGAAAGAATCTCGTCAGGAGGGTTTTTCTCGGCAGCCTGAAGCCTACCTCCCTTCGTCCCTGAGGATGAAACACCAGGTAAAACAGGTCTGTTCTGATTCTTAAAAACAAGTTTGAGACTTCAAGGAAGGGGAAAAAGCTTAAATTAAGAGCTGTCTTTTACACTGAAAATACTTAGAGTGCGTCACTTAATCTCAGACATAACAAAAAGCAAATCAGTGACAAGCTTGAACAGATAGTATGCATTTATTCGGGCTGTGCAGTGCTCATTAGCCCGAAGGGAAGAATGATCTCTTTGTTTGTCTAATGAGTCTCTGCCTCTCCTGTTTACCGAGCCCACAAAAGATTTCTATATAGCACAAAGACAAAAAAATAGCACAGAAAAATCCAATTAGTAGCAATTATACACATGAACGAGTGATGAGATGGCAGGCGGATAAAAAAAACGGGCTTAAGTTGCTCATGTAATACTTAAGTTATCAAAAGGCTTATTTAAGCTTTCTGAGCGGAGAAGATGACAACAATAAGGAAATTCCCAGGAACGAAGAAAAAACCCTTGATGACAACAGTGAGTGGGTAAAAAAAAAGCCAAACCAACCCTACTTCAGACTTAAAGAGGAAAAGGTTTTGATTTAACAGAAGAAAAATAGACATCCAACCTTCTGTTTATGAGCCCTTCACAGTATTTAAAGATTCCCTTTCCTTTTAATGAGAATTGATATTTTTTCTGCCTCAAATCTGGCTTAAATAATTTAATAAGAAGATTGGAAGGATGATGGATTCATTTGAATCTGATTTTATCACTAAAATCTGAAAAAATGACCTCTATATTTTAATAATCCAACAGTCCCAGAGTTTAGATTATTCAGATGAAACTTTAAAACAGTGCAGTGTTTTTCTGCAGCGTGATCTGACCTCATGTTGACCATCTGTGTCCAACATCTGGAAGCTCCTGAGCCACACGCCGGGCTCCGTGTCCATGTGGACGCCCACGCAAGGACTGGACCGGAGCCACAGCAGCCTTTTCATCCTGCCCACCCTGCTGCGGAGGCTGCGGGGCTCCCCCTCATCATCACCTCCGCACAGAGGAAGCATGGTCCTCATCTTTACCGATCACGCTACAGGCCCACGCAGGCTTCACAAGATCTCTCCCACACCTGCCGTCTCATCTGTGGGACAGAGGCGAGCGGGAAAACAATCAGAAACATTGTGTTTGACACCAAAAGTAATGAAAAAACAAATTGTGAAAAGATAAAGCATGTAGTCTCATGTGTCAGTATTATTCAGCTGATACTGGTGCAAACCTTGTTAAATCAGTGAAATTCCCTGATAAGAAACAAGTGTATCAGCTCTTTCCCCAAACTGGACAGTACACATACAGAAGCTATTTTCTATAAATACATACAGGATATATTTATCTTTCTAGCGCAAACAGCATGTGACTGAGCTGATTGTCAACTATTTGCTCAGTTATAATTCATTTTATTGCATAGTAAGACTAAACATGAGTCAAACAATGAACATAAAACATACCAGTATTAAATTAATACAGATTTCCAGATGACTGTTTGATACTTCTTATAAAAAAAGAAAATTTCATAAAAGAATATGCCAAAAATATTAATCTTAATAACTGAGTGCTGAAATGAATAAATCAGAAAATCAGTCACTTAACTGTAAACCAGCTCCTGGTGATTTTCTGAGTCTTGAATCGTGAAGTCCATGGTCAGAGTTGCGTTTATCCAAGCAGAACATTCATGTAGAGGCAGAGTGGAGCTTGGAGGAAGAGACTGTGGCATTTATCACTGAGGACTGATTGTTCATTGTCTCAGTGGGTGGATGATGCCCTGCGCATGTGTGTGTGTGTGGGAATGGCCTCCTCCTTGTTTAGTAGTACTCTGTAATGTGTATAATTATGGCCCATTTTAATTGCGTGTCACGATTCAGATATTTTGATTTCACTGTCCTGTTAACACGAAGCCCAAACTCTGCCCACATTTTCACCTTTTATGCTTCCAAAAAACTGCACCCGAGGAGCTCCCTGTTTAGTCTGAAATACACAGAAATAATGTAAAAATCTTGTATTTTAGCCGTGTTTTAAAAATGACAAGCGTTCACGTAAGAATGACAACAATACCATGTGTTAAATAGTTCGATGTCATACCTGCGACTGGATTTATCTGGAAAGGTGAGCGTACACAGCTATGAAAGTTGAGTTTACACGTAAATTCTGCTCAGACAGGTGAAACATGTTCAAGTAAAATCTTTCTGGTCGCGGATTTCAGGGAAAATAACAAACGATGAGTAAAATTAATCTTCCATATTACAGCTGGTAGCGATTCAAACTATGCAGCAGGAAGCTGAGAGCCAACTCCTCTCACTGATAGGTTGATCAGAAAACTACAATCCCACGAGGACAAACGTGTCGATCGCAGGGGCGGCTTTGGGAAGTTTGGATAAGGGGCACTGGGAAAAGAGTGGCATGTGTAAATTATTGGTCATTTAGAGCAAAAAGTGGAGAAAATTAAGAAAACCAGGTAGACATTTAGATTCTCATCAACAAGTCTTTATTTAAGATCAACGTGATTTGTACGCCATCAACCATTTTACTGATAATGTAAAAAAAAAAACCACTAAATTTGAGTCACATCTCAGGTTTTATCAGCATTGTTACTCAGTTAATTTGGAGTCTTCACATCTGGTGGTACATAACTTTAAAATCTTCATGAAATTTAGTATCAATGTAAGTTTGCAAGATGATGTTTGAATGATCAGAAACATGGTGTTAATGTAGATCATTGTTTAGAACAGGGATGTCAAGCTCTGTTTCCTGATTTACACAGACCTGCAGGTTTACTTAGTTTTTCACACACTGCTTCTGTATTTAAGTATTATTCATTAAATACTTACACGGCGTAATGTATCACATGTTGTTCATCTGAAGTCGTACTTACCTTAAATTGGTTTTCCATGTGTCCCTGTCCCTGTTCAGTTCTGTTAATAGTCTTTTATTGTCACAACTTGTGGAAAGTTTGATCTTTGCTTCCTGATGTTGTCAACATCACAATCTAAGTTTTATTCATTTTTAATGGAATTCATGTAAAACTTGGAAGACTAATAAACCTATATCGGAAATTACAAGCTAGAAGGGTACATTACTTTTGCTTTCATTTTAATAAATTGTTTAGCTGACAAGCTTTCTGCAGACTCTATATCCACTTACCTTCCTTCATCTTTGGCCATGAACACACTGTTATTCAAATGAAACACTTGTCAAATTTCATTGCCCTATTGTGCTTATGCTCTGAAGTGATGTCCATATCAGCATTAATGGTCAAACTTACATATTTACAAAAAAAATAAATAAACCCATTGAATACCCACTGAATACTAAATTGATTACTGTAACTGATTGTTACCCCTCCCTGGGCCGCCACCTTACCGTGGTGGAGGGGTTTGCGTGCTCCCTGCTTCGGCAGGAAGCCGGACATAGGGCGGCCCAAAGACCCCAAATGGAGAGAGACGTTAAAGGATCTGTGTTTCCCTCGCCCGGACGCGGATTACCGGGGCCCCCCCCTGGAGCCAGGCCTGGGAGGGGGGCATGCGGGCGAGCGTCTGGTGGCATGGCCTTTGCTCATGGGGCCCGGCCGGGCCTAGTCTGAAGAGGCCACATTGGCCCCCCCCTTCCATGGACCCACCACCCATGGGAGGGGCCGTTGGGGTCGGGTGCATTGTGAGTCGGGCGGCAGTCGAAGGCGGGGACCCTGGCGGTCCGATCCGCGGCTGCAGAGGCTGGCTCTTGGGACGTGGAA
>JAVQJG010070274.1:0-10876 GCA_036024015.1 Craterocephalus amniculus | reverse complement strand
GTCTAAAAATAGCTAAAAATATAAAACATAAAGCAGTCTTTCACACGGATGTATATATATATATATATATATATAACTAAGAAACTAGAGACATCTTAATACTGTCAATAAATAATTTCATCATTATTGGACAAGCAGTACAGAAAAATAATAAAAAATGAAAGAGTTATATGAATGTACGTAGATGTATGTAGATCGCTGCCCTTTTGTGCAGTATTCTTGAAAAATATTTTAATTACATTAAAGTAGCCTATGGACAAGAGGTTAAGTTTTTAAAATACTCCTTAAACTGTATAAAAATGGGCACATTTGATTCCCACATTTAGGCCAGTGATCGGATCGGTGATAGGTTTTTTTAAACTCTCTGATCGGTGATCGGCCCCTAAAATCCTGATCGTCTTGTCCTCTGATGATGCATGAGGGCTGAAAGCTCAGTGGATCTGAGCTCAGCTGCTCAACAGAGCGCCTCCAACATGCATCACTGAGGCAGAGGTCGTGTTAACAGAATATTTTAATTGAAATCATTAATTGTTTTTATTACAGTGATGATTGAAAAATCTGAAGACCATCCTTAACTGTAATTAGGTGTTTAAACAAATATAATTAATTTAAAAAATACCAGTAAAAATAGCATTAAAATGAATTTTTTATATCAAAAAACTATCGAACCATGACACAAAAGTACCGAGCCGAATCATAAATTTTGTGTGCTGTTGGATCACTAACGCTTACGTATGCAAATAATGGACTGAGACGGCCAAAAATTTAATCTTAAATGAAAAACATGAAGCCTAAGGGCATTTCTGTGAGGCGCAGAGTCAGAAGCCTGGGATGTGCATCTAATGTGAACAAGTCAGTTAGTGAGGAGATTAAATGGATGCATGTTGGGGTGGGGGCTACAGGGGGTGCTGAAAATCCTGTTAATTCCAGTGTTAAACGCACCGACTACCGTAGGTGTTGACATCCTCAGCAGTTCAACTGACTGCATCACTTGTCCTATTCAAAAAAGAAAAGCTTTTTTAAAAAATAAAAAAAAAAAAAAACCCAGAAACTTTAAAAAATATAAAACACAATATTGCATATTTATGAGTCCTGCTAGTCCTGCTAGCACACACTATGAAAATGATCCAATAATCCATAACCGGAGACTTTACTGGTCTGGAGGAGACGGGGTTCCTGCAGGGTTTTACAGCTCGAACTTAAAAGCTTTGAAAGAACACTGGGAACAGAATTGAAAGCCCATTTTCTTTACGAGATCCACCGCCCTGTCTACCAGGTCGAGTTAATTTATTCTATCTGGTTTTCTATTCAGTGCCAAGCCACAACGGAATTTATAAGTCTCAGTCTAAACATGTTTTAATGCAATACAGCATACAACTTAAGGCTGACCTTATTATAAGATATTAAATTCAAGACCCAAACTCAAATTTATGGATTTTTAAAAGGGGAAAAGTGCAAATTTGTACATTTCTTAAGACTTTTTAAGATCCCTGTGGAGAAGACATGACGGTACGAATGGAGCAAAGAGAAATCTATCAGAATTCCAGCTTCTCAAGCGGAAGAGACTCCAACCCTCCAAACAGCCCATCACACAGGTGTTAAGCACCATGCGCACCATCCAGAGGCTTGTTGGAAACATGTTCAGTCCACATATGAGATTAAAATATGCATATAGTTAGCATGAGGTAGGGATGGGCATAACTAATAGAAAATCGATAAATCAGTGGTGAGGAATGGATGAAATTATCTTTTAATTGATAAAACAAATGCATCTTCAGACTGGTGCTGAACTTGTGTATGAGCATCTTTTCCAGTCATTGAATGAATCCCATTTAACTTCTTCAAAAATGAGTTGTCCAATTTCATAGCAAAGACATAACTAAAGAAACACGCGGTTTTTCCGCTTTTACTGTATTTTAATAAAACCTATAAATACTAAACTTTCATTTGAATGAATGACCAAAAAAATATATTGTTAAATCATCAATTCGTAAACTGTTTAGGATTGCATGGATTACATCATTAAAGTACTACTTATTTCCTTTGTGTCCGTCCTCATTCTGACTTTTAAAATCACAGAAGTCTTCTCAGATCTATGCAACATCGAGCACGTTTTCTGCAGCCGAAGTTATGGCTCACGTTCACACAAATAAAAAGCTCTAAATGACAATCTCTTGTGATCTAAAAGGGAAATTAGGAGTTATTTGGAATGTCACGAAGGTGCAGCGCTGCGGGGAAATAGACCACATTCTTCTCTACAAGTGAAAGAAGCAATCTCTTCCGTCATTGTTGCGTGTTCTCTGAGACACGGATAACCTTTGAACTGTGAAACATGGGATGCTGAACTGTATGAAATCTGTCTGTCTGCAAAGAGACCACAGGTTTTAGGGAACTTCAGGGTAATTTTAAATGTGAGGTAGAACAACTAAAGCACATACTAATAAAACAACAGGATCCCAATCTGGAGTCAAAGAAAAACCTAAACATTGAGTCCTAAATGTTCAAATCTTAAAAGCTGTCAACTGTCCAGCTGTTTCCATACAGATACCTCCAAGTTTATCCAGTTCATCACCAATACCACAATAAATAACATCTAGTTTAGGCATCTCACATCTGTATCAAAAGAAAAACATGAACTCCGTCTCTATATGTTACACAGCACTGCAAGTAAAATAACCGGCAAACACATATCCTGATTTCCAATACAGTACTATGAAAAGAGCTCATTCTCCTACATAAATCTTTTAATAAATCTTGTATAAGTTAATAACAAAGTATTTTAAAAGCACCTTTTTAATAATGTGAGAGTAATGAACTTTGTCTTAAGTTTAAAATCCATTTAACTAGCAGTAATTGACATACCTTTATTATATGGGTTAAAATTATCATTATACCATTAAAATAAATTTATTCCACTAAAATCAATTCTTTTTAGAAAAAAATAAAACAAAAAACTAAGAATTCAATAAAATCAAACTAAAATATAATATTTAAAATGAAACATATAAAAAATCTCAATTAAATTAAAATGAATTAGGTAAAACTTTACATAGCTTCACAAGAGCATCAGTGCATATAAACAAGAGAAATAAAAAAGCTAAAAAAGCAGGTTTAAAAATGTATGGATTTAAGGGTAACACTTTACTCGAAGCCCACATTAAAATGCATTATAACAGCATTTATAATGCCTCATAAATACAATTATAAACAAACATAACTGTCTTTAATCAGCAATGTCAAGTCTAAAGGGGGCCAGACTCTTGAACTGTTTGTTTTCAGCTTAGCATGGTGCACCATCAGCAGGCCAAAGCCATCTGATGTAACCTGGCGCCGATCCATGAAGAGCTCTTCAAGTGGGTAAAGACTCTTAAATTGTGCGCTGAAACAAACCGGAAGCTGGCGCAGTTGCAGGGAAAATTAAAATCCTACTCAAATTTAATTAAAATCATTTAAAACTAGATTGCAATATCTGAAAATGACATTTAAATTTAATCAAAATAAGATAAATTAAATTCAGTAACTAAAATTCAAAATAAATAAAGAATCAAAAATGGATATTGAAGTAAAAATTTGACTTAAAATTAAAATCCCAGAAGCTAACAAACTGTTGTAATGGACAGACAGGAATAAAAATATAAAATGGGCCTTTAGTTGCAAGTCAATAACCGATTGTCCTGTAGCTTTAAGAGCAGCTGGGTGTGTGTGCGTGTGTGCGTGTGTATGTGTGTACAGAACAACAAGGACAAAATGACTAACTGTGTTTTCTCTCCCAGAGAGCAAACAGTAGCTTTTCAAAGAAAAACCCTGACCGAGATTGGTCAGAGTGAGAAGGTGTGACCATGATGTGGATAACTGGGCTCTGTCCAGTATCACCAGTATCAGGCTGCACTATGGAGAGAGCAAACAGGTAAAAAACCCACAACGCCGAATAAAAGGCTGGGTGGAGCTTAAAGTACAGCAGGTTCAGGGATTGTAGCTGCCGCCATGATGAAGCAAAAGTTCACAAGAGTGAGACTATACGGGTTACTCATCTACAGACGGCTGTCAGGCTGGACTCACCTCTACTGGGGATCATTGATCACCAATTAAATCTTCCCTGGGGACAGTCTGGCTGGGACTCCTGGTTCAGGTTTCACAACTCTGCAGTGAGGGATCGCAGCACTCCTCTGAAATATGTAAACACACAAGTACACCAAGCATGAGAACACAATGTCAACTTCCTACTTGGTGCTGCGCTCCGTTAAAAATCTGCAGAGTAAGGCGTTTATCAGGGAAAATGTTCGTTTACGCCCTTTTTTACAACGAATCTCCCATCCTTTTTATTTTCCAACCAGGACAAGATAACAGTCAAAACTTTGCTGAACTTGTTAAATATTTGGTCCTTTATCTCAAAAACTTCTAGGAAACTTTCCATCAGCAAACAACTCTGGTCAACTCAGCTGGTCATCCGTGGTTCAGTCCTACTGGTTTGACGAGTCCTGGGTAATAATGCACACAGCAGCAGCACTGCCTGCATAGGACAGCTGTTCTGCTGCACAATAATCAACGTTTAGCACAGAAAATACCTTCTAGATCTGAGGAAATTAGGAATGACAGCAACTTGATTTAATCTACTGCCTTCTCATTTAGAAGGATGAATGGATTTGTAATTCATTTCCAGTCAGCTGAAGAGGAGAGAGAAGCTGATAAATAATTCACCAGATAAAGTTCAGCCTGTCTGCAGCCCAGTTCTGTTGTCAGATATCCTCCTGGAGACGGGACAGGCTGGCAGCAGAGCCAACACTGAGCCCGCTTGTTTACTAACATACAGCACTACTACTACTTATGTTTATAAGGAGGAATAATCTTCTCAGTTAAATAGGGAAAACACTGGATGTCTTGTGGGGACACTATTGTCAGTCACCTTACTATATGTACGCATATGACCTCGTCTTGCTTTGTCCATGTAGTGCTGGACAACAATAAGCCAAACTACCAGTATGGCATAGATCAGTGGCTCCCAAACTGTGGCTCGGGAGCCACATGTGTGTCGAAGATCATTTCAGGGGGTCGTAAGATATTTGTGAAAAATAAACTATTAACGAAGAGATTTAATGCCTAAACCTTTAAAACATTAATGTGTCTCCCTTATTTATGAAGACAGGCCGTTTTCAAGCCTTATATTTAGAGGATGTTGCAGGATCTGATATATAATTAATTATTGCCATCGCGAAAGGGAGAGTCACATTCACTAATAAATGTCATTCTGAGGGTCACGGCTCGAAACGTTTGGGAACAAGTGGCACAGGTTATCATATAAAAGATAATACTAAGAGAAGCCAAATAATCATAGATATAGAGGACTGTCAGTGTATCGCCTGGATGATAGAGGCCAGAAAGACAAAGACTACTCATGATTATTTTGATTAATATTGTAATCACAATAATTAATTACGATCATTCACTATGCCTGGAAGAACATGAATTCTTATTGCATCAAATATAAACAATGTGGCTAGAAACTGTACTGAAAAATGAGCATTTAAATTAGAATAGATGATAATTAACACAAAAGAGTGGCCTGATATTTCAGCGTTTAAAGGTCTAACTGAAAACATGACTGCAGAGAGAATCTCTCAGTGCATCTTAATG
Organism: Craterocephalus amniculus; assembly: GCA_036024015.1. Taxonomy (NCBI): domain Eukaryota; kingdom Metazoa; phylum Chordata; class Actinopteri; order Atheriniformes; family Atherinidae; genus Craterocephalus; species Craterocephalus amniculus. The sequence goes on along the minus strand of JAVQJG010070274.1, from coordinate 5,245 downwards.
GAAATCATTCCAGCCTGCACCATAAAGTTCAAGGTATACTTTTTGCATTTCACCTTAATTTTTAGATTGAACTTGTCAATAGTAGTTTTTTTTTACGTATTATTTGTTTATCAATACATTTTTTCTCTATTCAGTTTAGTTTTGATTAAGAGTCCAACATGTCACAATAATGTTTTTGTCCTCACTCTTCCTAAATATCACTATTATTTAGAGGCCTATGTGCCAGGTTTTTACAGGTTTAGCGCCCCTAGTGGCGAAAAGTTAAACCATATACCTTTAATCAACATCAAAACTTTATCAAGTACTTTTCTCGGTGGCGTCACCGAGAAGCAACAGAAAAGGGTGCAGAGTGATGCTATGGTGCCCGTTTTTCTACCTTATAGGTATGTCTTTGACTTCTGCAGAACACAGTCAATGTTGCTCGGGGGAACAAGCATTGCGTGTCCCTGTCCTCTGGAGGTGTGGCTTCGGGGGAAGTCAGATTAAGTGGTGGGTGGTGTATTTTCAAAATGTTGTTTTTCCAGGATCTCAGACTCTACCTTCCAGGCAGCTAATGTTCAGTTTTATGTGTGGACTAGTTAAATCCGAAAATCACATCATAGGAACCCTAATTGGCTCTCTGAAAAGCTACTGATTCATGACGGTGTTGGTGGAACAGCCTCTATGTCCCTTAATATGCACAAACTTTTAGGTTTTATATGATTACTCTGTAGGTGGACTTGTGTCTGCAAATAGGTTTCACACAGAACTAGAGACAATGCTGAGCCAGTTTGATTACCAACATCCAGTGTTAGCTGGAAACCTGGAGCCCATCCACACCGTGTCAACAAGTTCAAACACACACAGGTTCACACACCCAGTCCCATTATTTCACACAGAATCCAGAAGCTGAAGAAGAGGAGGAGGAAGAGGAGGAGTTGTGATTTATGCTGCTTTCAGATTGCGGCCTCCATGTTGGTTCAGTGAATCAGCTGCATGCTACCTGGTGCGTGTAAAAGAGCAGAGTACAGCTAAAAGCACAACACCGCTCAAAATGGCAGCCAGATTTTCAGGTTTGGTAATAAGATCCTTCATGAGGATTTCAACATGTACAGACAACAAACAAGGACCTGTTTTTTATCCATGCAGCAGGAATTACAATAAAACAACAACAAAAAACAGCTGATATGACAACTATGGGGTCAGGAAGCAACCTGGTGTGTAAAGTAGGCCATAAAGTACGAAGCGGGCTAATTACCACACGCCATTTCTTTCAAGGTCAACAGCAACCAAAGAACTTTGCGATCCGAGCAGATGTCACTGAACTGATTCGTAAAGTGGCTCTTACATGCAAAACGAGAGAGAAAATCCCAACAATGTTACACAAAACCATTATTTATTTTTTCTTGTTTTTCTGTTGTGTGCTGAGAACACACAGTTTTATAAAGCATGGACAGCATGCAGAGACATGGTGCCAACGCTGGCATTTGCTTCCTATTCTGCAGTTAAACAGACACCCACTCTTTTTGTGTATTTGTTATTGTTTTTGTCTATAGCAGCTTAATCCACTCACATTATTACAGAGTGCTTTAAACACAACAAAGTGCTGAACAATGAAACAACAGATCAGATCAAACACTTCTTAGATCAGTCAAATCTGGACTAGATGATCCCACAGATTATTATTTTATTCATTTTCCTCTTTTCCCCTCCCACTGCACAGAGCTTAAAGCAGAATCGTCCTCTTTTTCTGTCCTTTTTCATTCATAATACAAAGATTTCAACAATCAAACTACCTTTAACAGAGACTGTACAGATAATGTAGTCCAGACTAACCGGTCAAAGTCAACAGAGTTTAGAGGTGTACCTGTTCTAAGGTGGTCTAGGTAATAGCTGTGAAATGGCCTTTTCCTGCTGAATCAGGTCAACAATGCATTGCAGTGTATAATAGTGATGACGAAAACATCCAAAGGAAAGCTGTAAAGGCTCATTTTAGAAAAAGAGACTGATGAGACACACCAGAAACAAGTGGAGACATCCAACTGTCGCAGTGGATGTTGCTTCTGTTCAATCACAAGTGTCTAACTTCTCTATTTAAAAAGGTAAAATAATGGATAACAAACCTTATGTATATATAGTTTGTAAAATGCTGCTTTCCCCATGTCCTCTCTGTAGCCTTCCTGAAGCTAATGCACCATATTTTTATTAAGGAAAAGATTCACTTAAAACATCACAAATCGAATAAAAAGTCAAAGCTTTGACTTAAGTATGCTCAGCTGCCCACCCCTGGTGGTTATTCAGGTTTACACGGTCCTATTGGCTCATTCTGAACCCCAGTTAGCTCATTAAAAACTCCCTTCAGACAAACAGTCAGCAGACAAACAATCATCTATTGTGCCATGTTCATTCTGCAGAGCTGGGATCATCAAAGTGCCGCCCTGGAGTTTGCATGACTGCATGGATCTCTGTGAACCACCAACACATCTGATGATGTAAGTCCCACAGCCGCAAACAGTGCAGCAAACAACCAACTTCATCATTTCTTTCTTTTCTAACACATATAGCATGAGGTCTGACCAAACTTCAGACACTGTTTATTTAGAAATGTAGTGCTTTTTACCTAAATCACACCACATTTACAGTATTATATAGTGTATTAATTAGGGATGCAACGATTCACTCAAGCCACGATTTGATTTGATTCTCGGTTCTCGATTTCGATTTTTTTTTTGGATCGTTTTCCAACAAAATTAGTTCTAATTATTTTATGGCCAAATAAATTGCCTTTTTCTTCTAATGGTCTTTTTCTCCCTTGTTTAAAAAATGTGACCTTGTATTGCATGTTGTACTAACAAAAAGAAGTTTTATTTGTATTAAATGTCATCTGCTTTGATTGCATTGATCAGAATCAGAATGAGATTTATTGCCAAGTAATTTTGATTACAAGGAATTTGTTGTGATTTGACAGTGCTTACATAAATATGAATATAAATATGAATACAAGCAAACTGAACATATAACATTTAGACTGGAAAACTATATAAAGAATAGAAATAAAAATAAAAAAATTAAATTGTGTACAGTATATAAATAAAAAAGTAGAGTATTTACATGAAATGTGCAGGCTGTAATGTTTTTAATTGATGCATTGTATGAGAATCAACTTTCCTTTTTTTCTTTTACACCGATTGCCATTTAAACCAGTTTGAACTGATTTTAAAGGATTGTTATATCCCTAATATTAATTTTTGAAATTAGCTGAGTACAATTGTTTCTAAATTCAACTCCTACAAATTATCAAATAAACTGAACCTAAACACCCTCTTTTCCTCAGGTTTGGGTTAAGTAAAATTGCCCATGTCTCCTAACCTCTAAATATTAACCCATAGAGCTGCATTTGACCTCTTCTCCCTGGTAAATGAGGTCTAACTTGGTTCAAAGGCAACCATCAGTGACCATCAGCACACAAAGACCAGCAGCATGACTGACCTGATTCCAGTGCTGCCTATCTACAACTAAAACAATAAAACCGGAGCTTCTTTGTCTCCCTTTTTCCTGGACTCTGCTCAGTCCCAACAGGGCGTTTTACTACTTCCAGTCTAAGGTAAAATGTACCAGATGCCTGTTGGGACAAGTACTCGGCCTGCCAGAGGAATGCAGCTGAATGCTTGTCAGACAGGTGAGCTGCTTCCTTCACACCTGAGGCCTCCTCGAAAACACTGTACTGTAATAAGATGCCTCAGCAGCCATGTCAACCCTACCGAGCCTGTTCAACACAGAAAAATAGTCCCTTTCCCCCCAATATTCATGGTGTTGTACACGAACAAGACCACAGATAATTACTCATACCTCATAAGGTTGCTATTTTCTGCCATTTAGCATAATAGCTAACGCAAGAGCGGCTAACGTCAGACAGGTACAAATACCTTCACACAGGTAAATACTGTTATAAACTTTATGTAAAGACACCAATTGTTTTATCACTTTATGTTTAATTTTATCAATTAAAAGTCAGTTATTTAGCTGGGAACAGAGACGTGTTGTGGCAGTAAAGGTACGGTGATAATCCTTGACTGTTGCTAGCTAAAGTTAGGTAAGGCAGCAACAGGTGGCTGCTGCTCCTGCAGCGGAGCGTTAGCTCAGCCGGCTAACGTCAATTAGCTCATACTTGTCTTCCCGGCTCACAGAACACCCCTACACTACTCCTCACAGCAGCTGCTCACCTTTTAAAGGACGTTGTTTACGGTGGAAACGTGTCCAAAGCGGCCGGAGCGAGTCCTTTCCTTCCTGGTGTCCCGGTTACTTTTGACACTTGTCCCTGCTGTCCATCAGCGCGAGGCGGAACTAGCTACTCCAACTACCTCTGGATCCCAAACCAGGTCACGCCAGAAACTTTCAGACCGGACAGGAAAAGAAAAGAAAAGCAGCAGGAATCCCTTCCTTTTATCCAGCGAACGGGGAAATGATAATTATAAGTGTTTAAAACTTCTTTGTTGAATACTTTTCTCCCGAAAGTTGTTGTAAGTGAACTCTGTGGGAAGATTAAATCCTAGTGCGCATGCGAACAACATGTGACTGTGGCCGCTCCCCCATCTATGCGCTCCCCCACCTGGAGGAGAAAAAAAAAGCCCTCAGGGGCAAACCTCGGCGACCACGTGACCTGGTTATTACAGGAAACGCAGTTTCGGTGGTTGAAAATAGGTTACAGTGGTTCCCAACCTGGTGCCTGAGGCCCTCAAGGGGGTCCCCCAAAGAGTACAGGGGCTAATTGACTTTATATTGTAAGGGGAGGGAGTAAGGTTTTTTATTTAAATTTGGCTTTATTGATGGATAGGATTCAGACAGAATGAATTATTTATGGTGATTTGTAAGTAAATAACTAAACATTGGGCAGGGGGTCCATTACTTTTCAGTTTTTACATTCAGGTGATTCTCAAGGAAGTCAGGCTGGGTTGGCTGTTTCTAACATAAGTGCAGTTTCAACAATATAATAATTATTTACTGGTTGTAAAACATTTAATTATTTAATTCAGTAATTATATTATATGGATTAGTCCCTTCAAGAAGTTGTGATTTTCTTTGGGTGAATTTTTTCTTAATAGTTGCAATTGCAACACTACAACTTTTTGCAGGGACTGATATAAATATATGTTTTTAGTATAGATTTTATCAAATGCATTTTTAAATTAATAAAGAATTTCACTTTTTTCATTTCATGTTATATTCATATGTAACTATTACAATTTTACTTGTGACACATTTGCAT
>JAVQJG010070270.1:0-12352 GCA_036024015.1 Craterocephalus amniculus | reverse complement strand
GGAGCTATACTAACAGCGATTTCAGACCAAAGGATTGCAGTTTTACTTCATATAAACCATCAATAAATGATTTACATATGAAAAGGAAGGATTTAAAAGCATGATACGTTCCCTTTAAGGCACAGGTGTCAAATTTTTATTACTGTTTTTGGCAGTCATAGATTGGATTTTGAATTGCACAAAATATTTCTTCCTAATGGAATTACTGAGTACCTTTTATAACCAGACATACAGAAGCTTTTGATCTCCTGCCACTTTCTCTCATTGTCAATTAATAAAAATGTTGCTGACAGAGAATTTCAGCCCGTTTAAAAAGGAAAAATTAACATCAACAATGGAGAAACATGTTTGGAAATTTCCTCTCTGTGTCTGTCTCCTCTTCAAAGTGGGATTGCCAAAACAAAAGATGGCTGTGACAAAAGAGATTGGTGAAGTTGAATTACCAGAGCAGCTTCACTTTTATTTACTCGTAGTGCTCCAAAAGGCACAATGAAATACATCTACACATTAACTTATCGATTCAATTGGCTTAAATAATTACATCTATTTAATAAACAGGTTTAAGAAGTTCAAATTGATAGCATCGGTTTAAAAAGTGAGTACTTTGTCAGAAATGTCAGTAAAAAGGTAGACTGCAATATAAGCCTATTTATTCACTTTAAAAAAGCAAGCAGCAAAATGTATTTATTGGGTAAGTATCAAGACAGGACTGATAATTCAACCAACCATGTATACATTTGTAAATTATTACACTGTACTACAGCATTATAGATTGTATCTGGAGTAGCCAACCCAATAGCCATCAGATAAATGAAAAGTGCATCTCTGAGAGGGGTTTTCAGCTACAATGAATCACTGAGGAAGTATGACAAAGCAGAAACTTGAGGGCTATGGTGTGCTGTAATGCTTTTTTTTGACTCCACACAAAAACACGTTTTTGTCAAAACTGTTGCAAATGGTTTTGTTATTATTATAGCTTTGAGTGAAATTGTAAAAGCATTTTCTGCCCTTAATGAGTCCTTAAATTAAGAATAACACTAAAGAAAGGAACAGCATGGGCTTAGTATTCTTATGGTATTTCTTTCGGCTTCAGGGATTTCAAAGATAAATTATCTGAAAAATTTGTTTGGTTAAAATTAAGACTTTACTTGCCACCATGAGACAGTATTCTGTTTTCTTCAAAAATAGAAAGAATCAAGGAAAACAATAACCTAGAAGACATAGTTTCTCTCATCAGTTATTTAAAGCAATATCGATATGTAACAGCTACAATGAACAGGTTTAGCTGAATTTTATACAGCCATTGATCCATCCATCTGATACATCCAAGGCATCACCACAGTCAAGTCCAATTGAATGATGAGTACTGCCTTATTTTCCCACACATCATATTTTTTGTGTCAACATGCATCTAAGTAGCTGTGGATGCTAAATTTGGGAAGTTGTTTGCCTCTTACTTACCATGGTAAGTAAGATCTTATTTTGACTGCAGCATTAAAACATTTGCAATGATTTATGCACATGTCCTCTGGTGTTTTCTGTGCTTTTTAGAATGTACAGCAATCCTAAACTTGGGCAGATTTTTACTTTCAATTCCTTTAATGTGAGATTTTTATCAAAAAACAACACCACCAACACTCTCCTTGGGTTTTCTGTGTGATATAGCCACGATGTCCCAACACTTATTTTCGTGTTCCTGGCATGTAGTTCCAAATAACATACTACGACCACCAAAATCAAGGCAGTGATGGTTAGTCATGGTTTCAGCATGAACTTTCTGGTTTCTGAACTTAAACAAAAAGAGGCAGAAAATGCTGTAAAAAGGGTTCAGGGTGGGACTTAAACGCATTAATTGATAACAGAATATAGTATTTAGTGAGTATTCAGACTACTTTAGTTGCTCTATTTCAAAAAAGCGTCTAGCGACTAATCTTGCAACCTTTTCTGGAATTATTGTAGACTGCCATGAAAACATATATAATTTACTCAATGACCAGTGGGTCCTCTTGCCAGTCCCTGCCCTGTCCAAGGGCATGGACTAGAACCTCCGTCCTCACGCAGCAGCAGTCCCTGCTCCCAGCTGCAGTCAGAGCAGGAGATGTACACTTTTGCTACATGACCAGATTGAAAATGAAACATAAAAATGAAGATCCCCCTTTTTGTGACAACTATTGTTATGCAATTCAAATGCCATTAATCAGGTTTCATTTATTACAAACCTCATAGATTAACTTTTAAAACAGTCCAACCCTTATTTCAATATCTTTATCATGATGCACTTAATTAACTGTGCAGACTGGTCTCAGAAATTCTTCATATGATTTTCAATGAAAAGCAATGCAGATTTAGTTATGGTACATTATAAAAGTTTTGCTTTTCAGTATTTTTTTGTGTGTAGGTGTGTGCTTTGTTGTTTTCTTTCACATCAGCAGATTATTTCAAATTAAACGAGAACACTGACTCTTAGATGGTTTCTTGTATATGATTTAAAAGATCATTTATTTTTCTATGATAAAATCAATACTTATTTTTTTTAATAAGAAGAAGTCTAGTTCTCATGGACCAGATTCTCTTTATATTTCACAAAAATTACAGATCACATCCAACAGGGGAAAAAATAGCTGTTGGTGAAATGAGCTAAAACTGACAAAAGTAATAGAATATAAAAAAATGTCTGAAAATCACAACATTGTTCTTGAATTGTGGTTCAATAGAAATTTTCTTTAAAAACATGCAAAGTATGGAAATTAAGATAAGTTACATCATTCATAAGCTAATATTTTGTTAAATAATCGTTGGAGGCAATCACTGCAATCAGTTTTCTGTAGCTCTTAATCAGACTTCTACCTGTCGGCAGGTACTTTGGCCCACTGCTCATCAGGAAAGTGCTCTCATTGGTCCATTAAAAGAGACTACACAGTAGACTGCGGAGATCTCTCTGGCTATACATTATTTTATTGCTTCTTTTTCTTTATTCTTTTGCTGGTTGCTTATCAATTATTCAACTGGACACTGCTCCTGTGGTTTCAGCTAGTACTGCTCCATTTGCTGTGCTGGGTGACTTATCAGCAAGAGCCTTGGAAATAGACCAAATCCTGCAAGTAAAAAAGGATGCAGAAGATGGATTAAGCATATCTGTTTGTTACTAGTATGAATCAGACTTTAAAAGAATCTCCTTTGTCCACACTGTGAAAGAAGTTTTCCTCTTTTCTTCTGATATTATTCTCTGGCTTTTCTTCGCTGAATCAGTCATGGTATGCATTCAAAACAGTCAGTGTGTGTTGTTTTCCAGTTGTTGTCACCTGATGCCCCGGGCTGAAAAAAAATGGTCAAGAGTGATTTCTCTGCCTCAAGATGCTGCAGGGCAACAGGAGCTCCAGTAATATATATTGTGAATGTTGTGTGCCATCAAAACAAGTCAGCCACATGGCATTTTAAAGAGAAGTAATGTACTGTGGTCTTTAAGGCTATTTCTCTAATATTTTGATAGGAAAAATAGCAATTTCCCCAAATGTTCTCTTCTGATGAGGGCTTGGTGATATGATTAAAATATATTTCTTTATCTGTATCACTTTCAATATCATTTTCTATATTAACTGATCTCAGTCTTGACCATAAAACAGAATGCTATCAGTAAATGTGTGTGTGTACACTTACTTACTTTGTAGCTTTATTCATATGTACTGAAACATAATGCCTTTATATCTTCTGCCTTGCTCATGCTGATGATTTTGTCAGTTGTAAGGTTGCTCTCACTCTAGAATGGGCAGTTAAGTCCATTACAACTTTTACTTTGCTATACTGGATGCCTGTACTGTATATTTGGAAAGTGCACACGTATCTCTGCCTGCATCTAGGATAGACAGCCAGAAGTTGCTAAATTATACACTTGGTGCCCTTAAAAAAAGAAAAAAAAGAGAGATTTCTCAAAGGGTATAAAAAGGTTTCAACGCTGCAACAAAAGTGCTCAGGCAGAGATGGTGTCCTTAAACAAGCCTTGTAGCTGTAATTTTACTTTGACATCTTTTTATCGCTCTCTAGAAGTGATTGGAATAGCATTTATAGGGAAGTTTTCTCAGATTTTAGAATTTTGTTCTACAACTGGTGCAGAAAATATGACCTTCACTCTTGTAAGGAAGGGGGCCAGGTTTGAGTGTTCGGATTGAAACAACAAATGCACAATGTAGGTTTGTCAGAATACTTCCATTTTAAAAGGGAAAATAACTCTTTTTTTGGTTGCTGCTTTTTGCAAAAGTGCTGTTGATGCATCTAACGATGAACAGAAGCACCATCTCAAAATTTAGGAGCACCACTATTAAGCCCCACTTCTGTACTTTGGCAGATTTTCTAAATGAGGCACTTGCTAATGAAAGCCAATTCAACGACTACTCTTTCACTCTTTCTTTCCTAACTACTTTTAATAATGTTTTATTTTGTTTCTGTGGTAAAATAGACCCAGCATCTTCATAGCCAGTCTGTTGCTATCAAGTTACTGGTGCAGTTGCATAAAGTGAAATGCTGCTATAAAGCGATGAGTCAGAATAGAAAAATAAGTTGTAAAGCTGCTGGGCAAAATTAATTCAGGACTGGGCATAACAAATGTCACTGTGCCATCCAAATGAACCAGTAGAATGGACTTTTAAAGGAAATTGTATATTTAATGCAACAGTTTAATATTTGATTGTGATATTTGATGTTTCATATAACCTGTAATATTGATAAACAATAATTTTGTAATAAACATTTAACAGATATGACCAAACCATGTGCTGTTGTAAAAAAAGGGGGAAACTATACCTGTAAGGCTTACACTAAAGGAAAACTATGATTATAAATGTTTTATCCAGGCCCTTTTTTTCTTTTTCTCCCTTTTTTAAAGACCTATCAACGACAAACTTTGGGGGAAAAACACACACACACACACACACACACACACACGCACACACACACACACCTCCAGGCATGGATAACAATGTGATGCCAACAGTATCAGCAGTCCTTTTATTGTGATTTTCCATTACATGGTCCTGAATGGTAACAGTATTGCACTGAATAAGTTTGCATGGGTTTTTGGTTCAGATGAGTTATAATATCTCCAGCCAAGGACCAAAAAGTGTTGCAGAGCTTTGCTGTTTTGCTGTTCCAACAGACATGACTGAACTTCATGGGTCATTGAGAAGAAGTTGACAAGAAGTTGTTGGATCCATTTGACTTGAATCAGGATAATGGCCCTCGAGGACTGGAGTTGGACAGCCCAGGTCAAGCTCATAGTTTGCAATTCACAAACTCAAATAAATTCTGGGTTTTTAAACAACTTTATGGAACAAGGATGCATGATGGTATATTCATGCAGGTGTAGAGAGTGTTTTACATAAAACCCAGGAAATAATCCTCTGCTCAATCAACACTCTGCACTGTCTCAACATTACTATATAGTATAAACTCACCATGCTTGCAACCACAGCTAATGTACTGTTGTGCCAAAAAAGTATAAGACAGTATCAGTTCCATACAATAGAAAACCAAAAAAGTATGCTGAGTTGGCACCATAGAGTGTAATATATAATAGAGCAGCACCATTTTAAGATATGGGGGTAGATCGACACCCTTTGCCCTTATCATCAAATATCTAGTCCACAGATTGACATGGAGAGGAATTGTGTGAAAAAAGTACTATGACCAAAATAGGGAACTGTGTATGAATCTGAAATAAAACTGTCCCCTGAGCATTTCCTGTCACACTGATCCGAGGGTGTTGTCTAAAAGACAGCAGCGCAACACATACACCGCCGTTTTTGTGCAGGAGACGTCAGTAGTTATGTGTGTCCATGGGTTGTCAACTTGTGTTTGCATGGCATGGGCTTACAAAGTTATGAGAAATAGAGAAACAGTGAGAGAAAGACATTACGGCAGCCAACGGGGGGTGGGGGGGGTGGGGATCTGCAAAGTGTGTGATTAGTGTATTAAGCATGCATTCAGAGCACCTCCAAGCTGTCTTGGCAGAAACAAGGCGGCTAGATAAATAGCTTTAATATCCCTGTATTGCGATAGCAGAGCAACAGTTGTTTCCCACTGATAGCTTAAGGGTATGACAGACGGAGACACCAACCTTCGAAAAGCAGTCCGTCGCCTGCTTCCTGCTTCCAAATTCTAAAACCCATTGGGGCTCTGGGGACAATAAACTAGCAGCACCAGAGGGAGAAGCCCATGTATGTTAAAGGAACAAAGGCAAGGTTATGCACTACTTTCTCTTTCTTTGTATCCTCTTTGGGGGCGCCTGACCTGTCAGTTGTTTCAACATGGTAAAAGAAGCAGCGGGGGGCACTGACCTACTACTACTCAACCCATGTCAATAAAGTCTCAACCCCCAGCCAATGAACAAGCAGACCTTAAAATGAAAATATCTTGTGCTATTTAATTAAACAAAATGGTTACATATATTGAAGTAGCTATGAAATGTTTGAGTGCCTCCTCAATTTTATATGGAGACCTATTTTTTGTGCTCTTGTTTGCTGTCAATATTTTCATTTCAGCTGAAGAGATGCTTACATTATGCTACCACTGTCTGATACTTAACTTTAAAAAAAACATTGCATTTTGCATCAAAGCTCCATGATGAGACCCATCATGATGTTTCTTTTATGCAACATCATGAAAGAAAAATGAGAAAATGGGATGCATTGATTCCAGATGCTGCCATTTGTTCTTTAATACGCTTTACCGTGCCTTTATATGGAGGTATAATCAACCTGAATAACTGCTAGCTCTACGAAATTAAAAGATGAATCTTTCCTTTTAAATTCCAGGGTAATGTAGGGTAGGTATTGTTCACACCATCAAATGATTAATAGAAAAACTAGCAAAGAAAGACAGGCTCAATTAAAAATAGATATGTTTTAAATAAGCAAAACACACAATCTTTTGCAGTTTTCTTCTTTTTATGGCCCAGTTCATCTAAAGTTAAAGGTGTGAATCCTTTGAAATTTCATGCAATAGTGGAGTTTCAACAAATGATGACAAGAACTCAATTTAATTTTTATACCATGGAGGTGTTTAAAAATGTATTGTCCACCAACTTCAGAGAAAGCTGAAGAGTACCAATCTTCACTTTTTTAACTTCTGTCTCCGGATATTGACACTCAAAAACAGCACAAAGTAATCTTCGAGGATTCTATATACCCTCTATCTTTTCCCTTCTTCCTTGACAAAAGAAGGATTTGAGTTGTTCAAGTGATAGTTTGAGTGATGGCCATCTTGGGAAATTAAATATTTGCTGAAACACTGTGCCCTTGAAAGTTAATTTACAAGAACACAGGAGGTAAGGTTGAAAAAGTGAAGTAGAGAAGTAATAAGTTTTCTTGCTTTCACTGCTTTTCTCTTGTTTCTTTCATTCTGTTGCATGATTTATTTGATGTTTCAGTCAAAAATGGTAACTTAATGCTAACATTTTCCCAATTGTAAAGGCTGATGAAAATCATATCTGGACTGTCATTATATATTTATTTAAAATTTGTTTAGTAATATATGGTCCAGTCTTGGGCCAGCCAAATGCCCAGAGGATGGCACTTCACCTACAAAAATATATCAGAGTTGGTGTTTCTCAACCAAAATAACAGATTTTTGTTTGTGTTCTCGATGCCACAAAAAAAAAAATGTTTTTGCCAGTACATCTCATACTTCACAAGAAGCGTTGTGCAAGATGGGGCGGGGATTACTCGGTGAGTGAGTCGGAGCGACACTTGGTCGGTGACAGGGCAGGACTGTGCACATATACTATCTTGATGTTGTTAGTCCTTTTTGAGCATCACACCTCATTCTAAGCAGTGGAAAAACCACCTTAACCTACAGTTACATATAAACTTTTTTGAAGTATTATAGAAAGATTTATATTATTGTCATTTTCATTTTTCTAACTCAGATAATCAAAATGCTAATCAAAATGACAACTATTGCCTTTTTCATATCAGCCATTGTGTATTCTAGAAGTAATAGCGCTTAGGGTTAAGGTTCATTGTTGTAATGCATCCAGAACTTGCAAGAAAAAATGCTGCTCTCTGACACTGCCTTTTTAATCTTAAAAACTGACTTACAGTATGTTACTTTACAAGCAGAAGTTTCACCTAGTAAAAGATAGCAAACCAATCTAAAATCCTCAGAAGTACAGTACAGGGAATGTTTCTATGAAAGGGTACGGCCTTGTTGTTAGTGATTTCTGCTATTCCAAGAAGTGCAGTATGAGCATTTCATCTATAGAAATTATTCTGAATTCCAGTTTCACACTTCAAACGGTGAACAATTCCCTTTTTTTAACCAAAGGAATAGAGCACTCAAAACAAAATCACACTGAACCACAGCAGTGTGTCACTTCATACCCATTTTCCAATTTCTAGACAGCCAATTGCAGACCACAGACATGAGTAATTTGCCAAAAGTGTCAGTGGTACATCTAAACCACCTCTTTGTTTACACTTCTGTCTTTTCAGCTTCTGCAGATCAATCAGTGGCGTGGTATTCCAAGCAGTAATTGTGGAGGTGTTAGAGCCAAGGCCCTCTGTTGGGCACCTATAGGTGGCTCAAAAGTTACCGCAGTCCCCACAGTTTGAAGAGTCATCCACTTGAAAGGAAGGTTGACCTAGACAAGACAGGAGCTTCTCCTTGCCTTTTGGGAAGCATGAGGCAGGGCAAAGGTCTCTTCTGTCTGCCTGCACTGCATTACTGAGACCTAATAATAAATTGTCACTATGGAATGCACCTCGGTGGCAAAGAGATGTTTCAGGGACTGAGGCAGAAGCCTCTCCAAGGTTGGACAGTCATTGCCATTGGGGAGTTGATTTCAGTAATATCACAATTTATTGTCTCCAGGCACAAGAATCTCAGCTTGATGTGGTATTTCTGTCTTTTTTCTTTTGCCTCAGTAAATGAAGGTGTGAAAATAGCCCAAAGTAAAATTCTGGTTCTGTCTCGGCTATACTTCATATTATTTTGTGGTGTCAAGTCCATTATCTCTAAACATGTTTATTCAGTTACACATATTTTCATCTTTATTCATAATGACTTAATATGTAAAATTACCACACTGAATACAATTTTAAACATATTTTTCTTGCTGCCCTCACTCCACATGACAAAGTTGCACTCCAGTATATCACTAACGTTTTTATTGAAAAGATAGATTTGATAGATTTTCTGTTTTATTCTTGTAATATTTTTACAAGAACAAAATGTGACGCAAGCAAACAATGATCTAATTTCAGATACAGCAATTATTCTTTTTTTTTTTCACTTTTAAAATCACTCTTGTATCTCAAATGATTCGGACACGTAACGATTATATTTGCAGCCTTTATTGTAATAAAATTCAGACTGCTTGTTAGTGGCTAATATCATTCACCATCCACAGGTTTGCATGCATACATACACTGCCTATGCTAATATTTTCTAAGTCACAATTCACTTCCATTAAATGTGAGTGCTGATTTATGGTTTAGCTCAAATGCACAACTAAGCATTAGGTTTAAAATTAAGAATGCATGTCTCATGTGAAAGAGTTCAACAATGGTGGCTCTTGTCCAGAAAAGATATTACAAACATTTTCTCAATTTCTACTTAGGACTATTGTATGGGAAAGCACAATGCCCTAGCATAGTGTGTGTAATAATTTTTGGAGTATAATGTCTTTTTGCAGGCATGTAACACATCAATGCTGAGACCTCCTGTAGCTTGCTGATCACTCTGCACCAGATTTCCTCATTTCACTCCCAAGTACAGCTCACTAAAACAAATTAATTTCTTAAGGAGGGTAATTTTCACTCCCCTTCTTTTGTAAAATGTGATTTAGGCATAGTCTTAATATTGTTAAATCTCAGTACCACTGCAGTGTAATCATAGCCAAGTAAAGCACCCACAAAGTTATTGTGGCTGGACTTCCCAAGCCATTTCTTTTAGAACAAATAAATTCCCCAATTCCCATTCTGCTGAGTTGAAAATGAGGGCACTTAAATGTAAACAGCATGCTTGCAGATGGAAGACTGTGTTTTGTTTGCATCATAACTACAGTGGCAAATTACTCCATTTAAAGCTGCACTACTAAACCTTAGGAGATTCTTATCAGTGACGCTCCCCCAAATAATGATTATTTTGTCATCCATCTTGCATCCTACCTATATTCTAAGGTCTCTTCACCTGCACTGCTACTTCCTCAGTTTGTTTTCCTTAGTTACCTCAATAATGTATATTGCATATCTTTGATGAATCAGTCATGTTCAAACATCCATTGTGTTCATATCCAGTTGATGGTATGTGACATGATGCCATAAAGCAAAATGCAGCTTTAAAGTGATGCTGGATCCTGGAAAAAAAAACTAAAAAAGGAGAATTAGATCTGGATCTGATCGTTTACATCCACCATCACCTTAGCTTTTAGCAGTAATGTTACTGCTGCCACAGCAACAAAGGTAAGGGTAAAGGTAAGGAAAGGGAAAGGAAAGAGATTCAAAGTGCAATAACACAGCCACTGAGCACAACTGGTTAATCTGAAAGCCTTATGAAAATAGCATCTAATAGAGATATACCATTCTTCATTCAAAAGCAATTCAAGCTAGCCAGAGAAAAGCTAACAATGACAGAACACAGCTTATGCATGCAAGCTTTGAACACTACAGGACGTTAAAGCATCTGAGGAAAAAGATGCATTGAGCTGTAATAAATGGAATAAGCTCTTCGCTTTAGAAGAGTTTCTTCCTTGTCCATGTAAGTGGAAACATTAATCCAGTCCTTGAATGCATCGATGACACCAGGCTGAATTTCTCAGCAGCAATGACAGACTTTCTTCTGGGTTTGTGTCAGAGTGTGTAGTCCAAGCCAAACATCCTGAAGGTGATTAAATAAAGCATTCTCCTGTTGAAGTCTGTTTGGCAGTCAGCAATGGCCAGATCATTGCTAAGAGTTGGTTTCTCCAGTGTCAGTGTCCTCCAGGTTTCTCAAGCTGGGTTTTTGGCTGAAAATGAAGAGCTGTCCGTCATCATTTCCCCAAACTCCCACCACGTATGACTGCAGGATGCCGCTGCTGGCCCAATTCTTCTTCTATCTTGCATTGACTCCCAGCCATTTGAGTGATCTCTCATCTTAACTTTATCTGCCCCGCAAGAGCTGTCGTTTGCAATTCTTGCCAAGCAAACACTGCTTCCGCTGCTGATGATAACCCTGATGCTGGCAGAGGGACTAACGTGTCTGCACATACAGCACCACTATCACTGTCACTAATTTTGTTGCAGATATTTGGCTGTGGCTAGCCCTGGCACTCACGCTAAGTGATGACAACACCTGTTGCTGCTGATGTATTTTCAGAGGTTGTCATTACATGCAGTTCTTTAACAGAGAAAGATGGGATGCAAGTGTTCATTTGACTCCAAATACTGCCAAATAAAAGGAATTAAAGGAATAGACAAAGTATCACTTTGTTTGTATGAGCTTAATGAGTAGGGTAACTGAGTAACCAACAGAGTTGCTAACTGAACCATCGTTGATGATAAAAAAAAAACTTCAGATAACAGGTGAGCTTATGAGTAGCATTTCAGGACTCAAAAAATCACTGGTGTCTCTGAATTCATAACACATAGTGGCTGTCAAAATGGCTGAACTGCAGTATCAGACTTGTGCCCCTGGTGGATTCCTTCATCATCTTACTCTTATTTTAAATCTTTAACAAACCAGCTTCTTTGCTATTTCATACTACTACTGCAACATAAATCTCATCTTTTCAAAGTAACATCGTAAGAATGTGTCAAAGGTAATTGCTGTGGTTGGTTTGTAATTTACATTCCCAATTTAAAACACTGTGAAGCTGAGAATTGGCATTTCTCATTATGATTCATCAAAATCAAACCGCAACACTTTCAATGTATGATCTTATCTAAATCAATACATGTAATTAAACCTTACTTTTTGAAACTCAAAAAGGCTTAATTCATATTCTGCCTGTGTGCTAAGTTATTTTTCATTTGTGTCTAACACAATTATAACGGGGGTTAACCAACAAATAGAGTGCTGGATAGCTTAGCTGGTGTAATGGAAGTCACATCTATGTCTGAAAATGCTTGCCGCAGCAGGCATGGGTTTGACTCTTGCAATGCTTAAGTGCAGGTCCTATCATTTTTCTTTGTCCACTTTTCCGTCTCTCCCCACTGTCAAGTTAAAGCCACTGGAGCCAAGAGCAGTGGCGTGTCTAGAAATTGTTTCACAGGGGGGCAAGGCAGGGGCACATCCTCAGAAAAGGGTGGCACATGTGAATAAGACCTTTTTTCAGAAAAGAACTTAGATTCTAGGTTATTATGAACTAAAGTAGTCATCTAAC
>JAVQJG010070239.1:0-24853 GCA_036024015.1 Craterocephalus amniculus | reverse complement strand
TGTGTGTGTATATATATATACACACACACAAACACACACATATATGCTTATGTTACCTGTTGCATTCAACCAAATACTTTTTATTGTGTTGAATAAATGTGTACATTATTATATAAAGTCAAATCTGATCATACATTTAATCATTGAATAGGTGTCGAAGGAATTTTTACATAAACCTTATGTGTTTATTTGCATAATGTATTACAAGTCGATAAATTTTATGTTTATTCACTTATTAATTCTTATCGTCATAATATGCATAATATGTGGTTGATCAATCAACAGTTCTAAGTTGCCACATCTATTCTAATCAAACCAGCACAGGTCACTAGTGAAAGCTTAGAAACCCCTCTAAAGACCCGTCCATGTGCAATGCAGTATGCAGACTGCCAGGCACTTTCGTCCATCTCATGTGTCATTTACGTGTGTAATTTGGTCAGTTTCTAAGCAACCGAGGGGGCATAGTTGAGCTGTACAACTAACATACAACCAGCGAAAGGAAAAAAACAGGAAAGAAGAAGAGGAACAGGAAGAAGAAGTATTCAACGCAGAGATAGTGGTAAACTTTTAAGAAAGGCTGTGTTATTTTTTTTTGTGTGTGTGTGTGTGCAAGCGGGCATGATGTTGGGCTGATATCAGAGGTGTTGTGGATTGTTAAATAATGACCAGATCCAGAATGTTCTGGACTGCTGAAGGTTTCTGTAGGGATGTTGTTAGGTCAATAATCTGGCGTTGAATGAATAGAGAACTGGAGTAGATGTACTGTGGATGTGATGAATATGAATCACAGCTGTGCCAAGGAACCTGTTAGAGCAGAGGAAAAGCCAAGCCCATACACACACACACACATGACACATTAGTGAAAAAGGGAAGAAGAAACAGAAGGGCAGACAGTGGCGTCCATGGACTCATGACACTCCACCTTGACAGGAATAAAAAAATGAAGGGGGGGCAGTTGCAGAAAAGAACAAACATCTGATGAGTTTTGCAAACGGCTATCTTTAACCCGGAACATGTGAAGTAATGTCTCTAATAGAAATCCATGGCTGTGGAATTCATCTTGATATTCTCATAATTTTCACTCAGTAGTTTCTTAGATGATGTCAGAAAAAAAAGCCCAGATGACAGTATTTTTTTTTTTAATTTTTACCAACATCGATATCCTGGGTGACCCGTTAGCAATGCAGTGCTAATTCAACGACGCCCTCACAGGTTTATTTTTTTTTACCTGATTATTCTGATTCAGCCAGTCAGTATGTGAAAGCAGCAGAGGCCATGGGGTCCAGCAGCAGGAACAAATGACTATTCAGGCCTTTCGTTCTTTGATTTGTGCTTCTTTCCAGTCTTTGTTTATTTTTACTTTGACACTAAAAGACAATATTCAACAAGCAGAATGTGGCAAACAGTTCAAGCGCTAAAATTTGTGAGCTAACCAAAGCATCTTGATCTTTGGGAACAGTTTTGTGCCGCTTTCTTGAAGAACTCAACTATAACTCAATCTCTATTCATAGTTCACATTTTATGTGTAAAATGCCTGCAGGGCTTTAGCACCTTTTCTAACTTCTCTAGTTTATCCAGATCAGCTGTTAAAAGGTTGTAAAATCATCAGGACATCTCAGCTGGACGTTATCCATCACAGTCTGTTTTTAGAAGAAGACGAGGGCTCTCTGAATCATCTGTGTGCTCTCACTGGAGGTGGGATTTGTGAAGTGACATATAACAGGGATAACTCAGTTTTGTAAATAAAAAAATCACCTTAAACTTAAAGCTAAACAGAACCACAACAGTACTTCAGCTTTACTTCACTGAAACTGAATGTGGCTGCATTACATGTGACAGCCCTGTGCAGAACTTCACTTTGCATCTGTGAACAAATGTTTGCATCTATCTATCTGTCTGTCTGTCTGTTTATATATTTATCTGTTCCTTTGTATACATTTTTTGTTTTGTTTTTCTTGTTGTGCATCATTCATTTTTTATGTGGGTGGCACAATATCATGACCTTGTATAACTATCTAAAACCAAATAAAATTTGCGGAGAAAAAAATAAAAGTGCTCTCAGTTTTTCAAACCTGAAGTAGCTGGTGTGTTTTTCAGGGTTTTAAGAGTCCACATCGGTACATCGCTGCTCAGGGCCCTTTGAAGACCAGCATAGAGGACTTCTGGAGAATGATCTGGGAGCAGAATGTCTGCATCATCGTCATGATCACCAACCTCATGGAGAGGGGACGAGTGAGTAATCAGACCCGTATCCAGGCACCATCTGAGGTCAATGGGTGTGATCATCTCTACTTATGTTGAATACATTTTATTTATTTTCTTTATTCTAAAGAGATGACTGATTTATTTTTCTTAAAAAAAAATACTAAAAACTGATTTTTTTATCTTTTTTTCACAATTTGATTCTTGTTTGTCTTCAGAAAAAGTGTGATCAGTACTGGCCAGCAGAGGTTCAGGAGGAGTATGGCGGCGTCCTGGTGACGGTGAAGAGCACCAAAGTCCTCGCCTACTACACCGAGAGAACCTTCGCTGTTCAGAACATCCACAATAAAAAGGTTTGTTGGTGTCACTGAACAAGTTAACGCAAAAATACAAATTTTTTTTCTGTTTTCTGTCAGATGGGAAAAACATTGGAAAAATGGACTGAAAAGCAGTCCATCCATTTATGTCAGCTCATAATCAATTTAAGGGATCTTATTTTGGCCCTAAGCCTGCGTAACACACACTCATACACACATCATTTCCTGTCTCATATAGTAACACACACTCATTGGCTTGAAGTTTAAAAGCTATCCGTTGATGACTGTTGATGACTGTTGATGACCCCTGTAAACTTTTATTAATATCTGTAAAATGCTAGCAGGGCAAGTGAGATTTTGCAGCACAAACTAAAAAATGTTAAATTTGTGAAAATGTGAAAAAAAGTGTTACTTTTTCACTATTTTGTCACATTTCCCTGATGTCCTTGTACCGTCTTACTTTCTAGGCAGTTTTACCAAACAAGTGTGACTTATTCATCACGAACATTTCAAATCAAATCAAACTTTATTTACAAGCACTTTTCACACAAAAGCAGTGCTTCAAAACCTTTAATATATAAAAAGCAGAAGAACAAAAACAGCCCCAATTTTATTTACAGTAATACTACATAATTTTCTAACCTTTAAACTCTGCTTCTGGCTCATTTTGATGGTAATTGACATCATTATTTGGATTCCTACAACGGTTGTGGTCGTACAGTGTCCCGAGGCTGACAAATCACACCTTACATCACGTTTTAGCTGTGTTCAACACACTGGTTTAGGATATGCACCGTGGCTGAATTATCAGAGAAACACAAGCGGGGTCTTATTGGATACAATGCATCAGTCAGTTTGTTCACCTGTTGTTTTTCTGTTTGCACATTTTTAACTGAGCTGATGCCGTCTCGCCAGGACATTCCTGATGAAATAAAAGTAGAATAAAAATGAAATCCACATCACTTTCAGGGTGGCTTATTTTATACACAGTTAGGTCGAATTTCAAAGCCTTGTTTGTGATATACTTCAGTTATTAACTTAGTTTCTTTCCCATGTATGTGTAGTGGGACAAGAATAGTGGTCCAATTGAATATCTGGGTTGTAATTGTCGAATTATTTGTAGCCTGAACTCGACCAGGCTTGGCACAGAGGACGCAGGAATCAACTCAGTTCAATCCTTTTATTTGGCTTTCTTTGCTTATTAGTTTAAGAAAGAGCAGGTTGATAACCTCGAAGAGAAAGAAAAACAGGTATTAGTTCACTGTCGTTCAATCATGTTTAGCTAAGTAGAAATTAAAAATAAGAAAAATAAAACAAAGTGAAAATAGAATAAAAAGCAATACATACCAATAGCATCTCTGTGCCCTGTGACTCAGATCACAATTAGGCAGACAGACACTGCACCCAGGGCAGACAAAAGACTCACAGGCAAACACACCCAGGGCAGGCAGAAAAAAAACTCACAGGTATTATTCACTGCTTCCTGAACACCAAGTGAACCCCTGTTCTCTCTACTGCCCCCTGACACACTTCATCCACCAGATAACCATTCACCACATACTAGAGATGATAACAAACAAACAAACAAAAAAGCAGAACCAAATCCAGACATTGATTATCTATGCAGAAAACTGAAAAGAAAAGGTGTCAGAAGTTAATATCTGAGGGTGAATGGATTTTGGCAAAATATTAATTTCCCTCATAAACTTTACTAGATACTTGATTGATACACATATTAATTATATTTCTATGTTTCTCATTAATCTTGTCCTCTTGCAGGGCTCTCAGAAAAAACAAGGTAAGGAGCGGACGGTGATACAGTACCATTACACCCAGTGGCCAGACATGGGCGTCCCAGAGTTTCCTCTACCACTGCTCAGCTTTGTCTATAAGTCATCCAGGGGCAAGACAGATGACATGGGGCCGGTGGTGGTGCACTGCAGGTGAGATGAAGCCATGCTTTCACTGTCATCTTCACCTGAGTAAACTTTAAAACCCCATTTTTCTTACTTTGACTCTATGCAGCGCTGGTGTTGGCCGGACGGGCACATACATCGTCCTGGACAGCATGCTGAAGCAGATTAAGGAGGAAGGCGCTGTCAACATTCTTGGCTTCCTTAAACACATTCGTACACAGAGAAACTATCTGGTTCAGACTGAGGTCAGAGTTTGATACATTTCAGTCCATTCTGCTTTTTAACCAGATAGACATAGAGTCGGTGAGCTCCTACAATAAGAAGAATAACTTAAATCACTGTTAAAAAATAGTATACATAAGAAAGAAAGAACACTTTCAACAGTTTCACAAAATTTGATTCTGTTTTAATGGTCAGTTTAGCCTGTAATGTCCATTTCTCTGCTTCATTCTGGCTTTTCTTTTTGATGAGTTTGAGACATCTCTGTGGTGCAAACAATCAGTGAATTGATTATTATAAAATCCAATAACGATGTTCCCTAGAAAACAAATGAACATCTCTAAAGTCTTTATTAGTTTGATATTGCAGGACATGTAATGTGTTACTGAATTAAGTTTAACCAATGTGACTTAATCAGGTTGAATGTTTTATTTATAAGTTAAAACTATGAGTCATCTGCATAGAAATTTTTCTGAAAGATTTCTGTCTATATACTGTGGGTAATGAAGACTGTATTGATCACTCATCTGATTGTTTGGAAAGATATTTTCTTTTCAAATGATAAATTGGAACAGAAAGGTTAGGTTTTTCCAAGGGCATAGAATTTGGACGGTAGGGAAATGTCCTTCCCAATGTGTGGTAAGTCCCGAGTTGTTCCTACCAATCTCTGTCGCACAAACAGCTGAGAGATCAGTGCTCTGTCACAGCTATAGGTCCCACCTCATAATGCATTTTACCCGATATGATTGGTTCTGCTGTTTCTTTTCTTGCTAATGTGATTGGCTGGTCACGTTGTTACTGATTCAATTGAAACCACTCACAGTAATAGCTAGCGGCAGAGTTCAGTATGTCAAAAGTAAAGCAAAGAAAGGATAAGAAAGGAAATACTTTGGAGTGAGTAACTGTAGGGTAAAAGTTTGAACTGAATAGAAACAATTATTCTCCGATGCTATTGAGTCATTAATATCACTAAATGTCTCTAATTTAGTAATCTTATTACTCAAAAGGAATCATTGTGATTATTTGTTTAGAAAGAGGAGGAGGAAAGTCAGGTTGAAAGACAGGGTCACAGCAGGTGAGCTTAAGTTCTGAGATGTGACTGTGGCAACATATTTAATTAAAATGTTGTCAATGTCAAAATGTTTGATACCTGACCTTCACATAATGTTGTACAGACTTAAAAAAACTTATTTATATCAGGTCCCTGAAAAAAAAAAACGATTATAATCGTTTTAAGATGTTTTCAGTTGAAATAAGAATGATAATTATATATTTTAAAAAACATTTCCTGCTATATAGCACATCATATGCAGTTGTAATAAGTCAGATTGATCACATAGCCAGTAGATTTTTTTTATTATAATCATGAGGATAGTTATGTACTATACGAAAACGGTTTATGTAGTGTTTTAAATCAAAACCTTTAATTTGGGACATTTTGACCCATGTAGTATCAATATATTCATGTTGTCAGGTGACAGAAGTGAAGCTGACAGGTAGTAATGAGAGGGAGAGGAGATGGAGAGGCAAGGATCACAGATGAGGTTCAGATTTTCTGTCCATTTTGCTTGATGTAGCAAATGAACGTTGAACAAAAGTACAAACAAACACATCTCGCAGGGACATTTGAGAACAAGTTCTATGTCCCTGCCAATGTCAGAGTCAAACCTATGCCCTTGTGTTTCTCTACTGAAATAACTTGTAATTCAACCTGGTTAGATCGGTGATGATCAGAGTGGCACAGAAAAACTCTGAGTCTTGATCGGAACCATGACTGAACTATTTCTTCTAATAGGAGCAGTATGTTTTTATCCATGATGCCTTGGGCGAAGCCATATTGTCTGGAGAGACAGAGGTTATGGCATCTCATTTGCACAAATATGTGAATGAGCTGCTGACCACAGGACCTGGTGGGAGGACACAACTGTACAAACAGTTCAAGGTGAGCGCTTCATCAGTGACATTTATCCAACTGGACCATTTACACCTGCTAACATCTCCTGGGTTTTCCAATTCAATTCAATTTTTCAATTCAGCTTCATTTGTGAAGCACCAGTTCACGACAATGTCATCTCAGGGCTCTGACACCACAAGTGGGGAGAGCTAAATATAAATGTGAACGTTTTTCTAGACAGGCAGGAGAGGCTTTCAGATCCAATCACTTACTGTACACTATATTTAGATGTGATCTTAGACATTTGTCTAAGTTTCTGTCTGCATATCTATGTTAATCAAAGGGAAATGCTGAGAGCTCAATCTGACTCTCAGATTGAGCTCTATTTCCATGGGGTCTCTTCTTCCATGACCCCATGCAAGAAGTGGAGGAACCACAAAGGTTTTTGCTCTCCAGATTTCTGGACATAAATATTGTACTAAAGGTAGCATTCATATTTATTGTTGGTTTCTCCAGAAACATTGAACAAAGCAGGTCCAAATTTCCAGAACTGTCCTGTTAATTAGCCTACTGTTTGTCTGGATTAGGAAACAGGAAAATTGGAGTTCTATTGATGTTTCACCGTTCATGTGGACATAAATTCAAAATGGCCACCAAAAAAAAAGTAGACACCTTAAGATTCCTAAAAAACCTGGGACCCTGGCACCCCTCCTTCCTTCCTGTAGACTACAGGTTGTTGCTCTAAAGCAGAAACTAATCTTTTACATGGACAGTTTAGTTTTAAAATACTGCAAGATGGATTTCTCAAAATAATGCAGGAGAAGGTGACTCAAACCGGCCGCAACTGAGGAATAGAAAAGTAACCTTGAACCTAGCATTCAGTGCAACTCAGAAATCACAACTCTTACAGACTACTTCACACAAAAGCAATTTTAATATTCAGGACTGATTATTTGTTCAGAACCCATGTGGGCTTCCTAACAGCTTACATAAGTTCTAGACAATGATAAATATATTAAAAGATGAAATAGACTAACTAAAGATAAAAAATCCCATTTTTTAAATCCAATGATTGATATGTGATTTATCACAAGTCAACTCAGGACACTCATGTGATTAATCACGATTACAAATTGGAATCAGCTGAAAGCCCTTTTGGTTTACATGCCCACAGAAATGAGAAAATACGATGGACACTTGTTGCTAATTTTAAATGAACTCTAAGGCATTATCGTGAAAGATTTTTGTGTGGACAATTTTACAAAACTGATTAGCTGTCAAGAAAAAAGGTCATTTTCTGTCAGGTAAATATTTACCATTGAAGACTTCTTAGGTAAAGTGTGATATATTTATTAACATTGATTGTAATCACTGTATTGTAAAATGCTTTGGATCAAAAGAATCTCAGATTTTCTGATGGCATGTTGACTGTTCACTGCAAACAGAGCAGTAACTGAATTGCGATCTGAAGTGATCCCAGGACGTATTCAGCACTGCTCCCTCGGGATCACTTCATCCAGAACACATGGCAGCAAAAATGAAGAGATCCTGTGACTGCTGCTTTACTGCTTGTATTTATTCTAGTGTCTAACTGATGTTTTATGTTTTTCACAGTTGGTGTGCCATTCTGGGACAAAGCAAAGTGACTTCTCTGCTGCTCTCCAGGACTGCAACCGCAGCAAGAACAGAAACTGCTCTATGTTTCCTGGTACTCCTGATGCACGTGTTAATACATTGCAGCATTTAATGCTAATTCTTACATTTTAACTGAAATCTGCAACACCACCATCTGAGATTTTTAGGGGAGATAAATGGTGTCCTTTTCTGTTTTTACAGCAAACAAGTCGCGGGTGCGTCTTTCTTCGGCGGCAGAAGAAACTTCAGACTACATCAATGCCTCATACATTTCTGTAAGGTCACCTAAACTCTGCTCGAGTCTAATTTCCCCCAGAGTCATATTGGAAGATGAAAATAAGTTTGATAAAAACTCGCTTTGCACGTGTAAACTCTTTTTATGAATCTGTAGGCAGTGTAACATGTTAAATACCTTCACCACTTTTGAATAAAAGTCACAATCAGCAAAGACCTTCAGCATTTCTGCAGCATTTTCAACACATTAAGTTTTGAACTGAATGTCACCAAATAAACATAAAGGCTTCAGCTGCACAAGGTTAACCATGCAGAGCTAGAAAAAAGAGCTTCTTTCACCTTCTTTGTACTAATATTGAAAAATTGAGAAGAATTTGCTTAACATTGATCTTTCTGTGAAAAAAAAAAAATTCAAAGCTATAGGCAGATAACCGAAGAATCCAGCAATATTATATATTCCCTTTCTGGGAAATATGAGCTCATCTCCCCGGCTGCATCGCTCACATGACTTCTGCAATAACCGTCTGCCATCACGCTACACTGCAGAATTTAACGAGTCTTGAATATTAATTAACCTTCTTCTAATTTCGGTTTGCAGCACTAGTTTTATGATATTGTTTTTGCAGGGTTACAGGCGGAGCCCTGAGTTTATCATTACTCAGAATCCTTTGCCTGGTACCATGAAGGACTTCTGGAGGATGATATGGGACCACAATGCTCAGGTCATAGTGTCACTGCCTGGGGTGAGCAACTCCTTTACGATAGAAATGACACAAATCACATTATTGACGAGAATTGCTTGTTTTCGGTTTGGGTTGATTTAATTCTTCATAATAGGTGTATCAAATGTACCACCGTCAGAAAAAGCAACTCCACTCAGATGAATTTACTTAACTAGGCCAGCTGTTAGTGGACAACAAGGCTAACGAATTTCGTCTTTCATGACTTACATTAATTTCAATGGTATGACGATTTGCAGGGTTAAATTAATGTGCAGATTCCGACATAAGCCACCAGGTAGGAATTAATCATCGAAGGAATTAATCATCGAAGTACCAAAATTTCCTATAGCACCAAGCCATATCTTCAGAAAAAGAGCTTACCACTTCCCACCACTAGATGGCAGACATGTGTAGCATAATTCAATGTAGCAACCAGACAGAGGTGAAAATAGGTGGTGCTCATGTGCAACCAAAATTTGAAGTGCGTCCCAAATTAAATGTTGCATTGTTCATTTGTGTTGGATAAGTGGTGTGAGATAGGCCTGTTGGGTTCGTAAGTAACGCAGTTCGTGTAATGAGCTGTCGAGGGCAGCACACACCTCCCAAAGGGAAAAGCTCGGAAAGGAACTAACCTCTGGCTTCTATCATGGAAATGTTAGTCATGCTACTGACTTACCGATTTTGAGCCATTGTTGTAGAACGTAGTCAAAAGGTCCATTAATCAAGTGAAGAAAGTTGCAATGCTGTAAAGACTCACTCATTAACTTTTCTTACCTTAAAAATTTGCCTTCTGTACTCATTTGTTGCGACAGTAGCATCTTTTAATTGATGCTGCAGCTGATTTCTGCTTTCCACATAAGTTAGCAAGTTGATATAAAACCTCGGCCATTATGAATGTGGCTGATTCAGTAAAGAAAAGTTAGAAGACATTATCAGATAGGAAAAGAGAGAGAGCAGAGTTAAGACAAAGTATTGGCTAGAGAGATCTCACAGTGCATGAAGATGACTACTAATTCCCTGTTTTATTTCTAATAGATTTTCAATACATCACTCTTTGTAGTGTGAATACATCATGTGTGAGGCACATGTCAGGCTGCTTTTTGAAGGGTCTGTTCTTTACCATGTCTCATTGCTTCAAGATGGGCTTCAGTCCCTTACACTACAACTTTATAGATACAGTAATGCCTACCGTAAGCTTTCCTATTTTAGCATTTTAGAATCCATTTGGATATAAGTTACAACAGAATCTTATATTCATCTCTAAGTAACGTAAGAGCCCACTTTCATCATTCATATTATTGACAGAGCAAAGCATAAGAACATTTCCTTTATTAAACATTGCGTCACAGATGAAACTTGGAGACCTGTGGCAGCTGTGAAGTAATTATGAATTACCATGAGCTTCCGGCTGATCATGGTCTTTGTCAGTTTCATGCCAGATGTGTCAGAGTGACTCAGTGTTTCACATGGCTTCAGTATTACCATGTCTAGGTATGCATCTGCAAGTTCTCTGAAAATGGACAAAAATACCAGGAAGAGGGTAGCTAGCACAACCACAGTAATTATCCGGCTAACAGTGCGCCTTAGCTTAGCCCACCGACCTCCATTAGCTGGTTAGCTTCCGTCGGCTCCACATTAGTTTCACAGAGGATGCCTTGAGTGAATCATCCTCTGTGATGAGGATGCAAAGGATGGATCGTGTTTATATATATACTTGAGCTTCAGGAACTATTCCTCTGACTCTTTCTAATCTAAAAGCTTGACCTGTCTTAGTGAAGACAAACAACTCCACATAAATTATAATGATGGATCACAGGGTTATTTATCTGTCACGTGATTTCCTTTGTTGGCAGATGACTGAGGAAATGGAGCCATGCATTTTCTGGCCACGGAAAGGTCAAACAATCAACTATGGGATATTCACCATCGTTGAGAGGAGTGAGACTAACATCTGCCTGTCCAATGAGGACATGCTGGTGGTCCAGGACTACATACTGGAAGCCACACAAGTTAGTCAAATATGGAATGTATCATCTACAGCACAAAGTCATTTTGGTTCACATGTTCAAGCTACTGATTCACATGTTCAAGCTACTGATTCCCATGTTCAAACTGCCGATTCACATGTTCAAACTGTCGATTCACATGTTCAAACTGTCGATTCCCATGTTCAAGCTACTGATTCACATGTTCAAGCTACTGATTCACATGTTCAAGCTACTGATTCAAATGTTCAAACTGCCGAATCACATGTTCAAGCTACTGATTCAAATGTTCAAACTGCCGAATCACATGTTCAAACTGCCGATTCACATGTTCAAGCTACTGATTCACATGTTCAGTCTGCTGATTCACATGTTCAAACTGCTGATTGGCATGTTCAAGCTACAACTTCCGATTCTTACTTTACATCTCTGTACATTTGGAAAGGATGATTACGTTTTAGAGGTGAGACATTACCGCGCCCCCTGCTGGCCAAACCCGGACAGTCAAATCAGCCAGACCTTCGAGCTGCTTAGCCTGGTCAAAAAAGAGAGCATTGGCAAGGATGGCATGATTGTCGTCCATGATGAGTAAGACATTAACAATTTGTTTGGAATGGTTTGATAGCTTTTGGTTTGATTCTTGTTTCTGAAATATTTCTATATGAAAAATGGTGTTTTTTTCTTTGTTCTTTTAGTGTGGGTGGACTCACGGCAGGGACCTTCTGTGCTCTGTTGTCGCTGACACACCAACTGGAGGCTGAAGGGTCAGTTGACGTTTTCCAAGTGGCCAAGCTGATAAATCTAATGAGGCCAGGAGTCTTCAGTGATATCGTAAGGCTTTTGTCTGTATTACAATAGGCCGGTATGAGATAATGTCCTGTCTGTTAAGTGCTTTGTGTAACTTACACAATTAATTCTTAATCCCAGTTGTAATGTTACAACTTGATCTCATTCACGCGTTTTTTCAGTAATAATATCAATGTATTCAGGTTAATAACTGAAATAAGAGACTGAAACATAAGTTCCATATGTTTGACCATGACCTCCTCGACAAAAGAGGAGATGACGGTGACCTTACAGCCATGGGACTAGCAGTTTATTTTATGCCATCAATATGCAAATTTATGCACAAAGGCACATTAAATTCCATAGTCATATTGCTGAATCCATATGGGATATATGTACTGAGTATTAGGATGATCTTGCATTGTTCTTGATCAATGAACTATGTTGCTCTAAAGCAGCATAATGCAGACAAAATCAAGTTGGTGGGACAAACCAGTAAGTTGGGAAAAATATTTATAAAAGTCAATAAAGGCATAACAAAAGCAGAATTCTTAGCATAATGCCCACAAAGGTTTTTCAGACATATTTCTTTATTAATGTTTACAGTTCACAGATCTAAGTTCACTGGGAAATTAAAATATGACCCATGTTATAAATCTGCATCTTTAAACATCTTTTATTAAGCATTTATGTAAATGTATGTAATCAAAATGGTGATTCTGACTTATTATACAAATAGTTGTTCTGATTTATTTTAATTTGAGTGAATGTAAAATTTGTTGTGTTAGTGAAAAATGTTTTCCCCCTTTTTTAAAAAAAAGTTAATGTAGTTCAGAGGACAAGGCTGATGTGCTTCCTGAATTAAATAATGTCTTTTTAAACTGAAGTAGTTTACTCATCTGATAAAAGTGGGTATTATAATTATACATTAATGAATAGATGTGATCATCGTAAGAGTTGCTGCTGAAATAGACAGGAGACATTTAAATAGGTGACACACAGTGAATTTCTTCAGAAAGCAGCTTATGAGCCAAACAAGGATTAATTAAACGTTTAAAAGATTAATGAAAAAATGTAATGAAAGCAGTCTTGGTCACCTCCACAAATATTTTTTGTTCAGGCGTGGAATTACAGCAAATTTTCATTTGTGATCACAGACAAAATAAGTATATTTGAAAAACCAGTTAATGGCAATAAACTGTCTTTAAATTAGAATAAAATTGATTTGATTTTGTTTGGGATTTATAAAAGAAGCATAGTATTTAAAAATTAAAAGTGATAATGTTAAGAGTAAAAAAACACAAATTATTCTGTCGGATCTTGGACCAAAAAATCTGGTCGAACAACATCAATGATGTCCGAGGGAAAATGACTATCCTGGGGAAAACGAAGCTCATACTAGATCAGAAAGTACTAGATTATATTGTCTATAATGTTTTTTCATGAATGGCTTACCCTGTATAGGTATGGGGAAAATGCATACAAACAAAAATAATATATAGAAAAAATTTACAAACAGAAAAGAACCATAAAAAAAAGACAAGATAAAGAGATGACATTAGACAAATGTATGCTCTAAAATTCCATGATTAATCCAACAACACAAATATTGGGAGCAAAAATCTTTCACTGTAAATTTTCTGTTGTAAAACTGTTTGAGAAAGGGATGTGAAAGGTATAAATGGGAATAGGGAAATAAGTTCATACTTTTACTTTCTGCTTTTCGGGCATGTGATGCTCTAGATATAACAAATGTTGTAAAGTTTTCCAAGAAGAAGCGCAGAACTCCAGACCATGTTGGCTCTTCTCCAAACTAATCCCTTCCAGTAAAACAACATGCATTTTCTGTTTATGTCTGACTGACAGCATCAAATCCAAACCAACCATCAGAGATGTTTCTGCAGGTTTTGGCTTCATGTTATGTTAGCAATAGAAATGGAAAAATTGGGAAATAAATTAAAGCTAAATTGATTAAATAGGAAAAAAAGGAAAAAGGGGAAATATGTTAATAAATAAGATAAAGAATCATTGAATAAAAAGAAAAATGGCAAAATAAACCAAAAATTATTTAGCAAGGGAAAATAAGGTAAATAATTAATGAATACATTTTAAATTATGAAGAAAAGGATCAGTTAAACAACTATACATTTTTACTAAATTTCTCATGGACCATGTATTTAAAAGATCCCAAACAAGATCCCAAACATTTCACAAAAAAAGGCAAAAAATGTACTTCCATCATTGAGTCCAGGTTATGTTGTTTCTTCAGCTGTAAAATCCATAAAGTTTCCCTTTGTAGCTTCTTCCTCTGATGGTCCTCTCAGTGACTCTTTCCTTTTCTTACATGTAGGGGTAAAACTAATACGAGGAGACTTACTCAGATCTGTTTTCCAGGATCACTACCAGTTCCTGTACAAAGCCATGCTGAGTCTAATTGGGACACAAGAAGACGAGGAAACGCTGCAGTCATCTGACAACGGGACCATCATCTTGGGAGCCACCAGCACCACAGAGAGCCTGGAGTCTCTGGTGTAACTGACTAGGAAAACACATGGAACTGAGCTTTGATAACAGCATTTTCTCCTCCTCAACCACCATCAAGACTTCTGATGCTGCAGTGACTCGGTTCAGGACTTGTTGGAGTTTGTTTTCAAAGAGTTTCTTCTTCGTTGGTATTTGTATTATGTGTGCCTTTTTACATTCTTCACACTAAACATCTTAACTTTGATACAAGCTGTAGATGATCTGTTCAACCTTTTGATATGGTACCTTCCTCAGATATTTCACTTTACTAACTCTTTCTAAACTTTTGTATTTATTGGCACCAAATGGGGACAAAAAGGGAAAAGTTGAATTTTAAATTAAACTTTGTTAGCCTGATTTTTGTAGCGCTTTTGCACTGAACTCTGTATATATCTTTGCAACAGTAGCCACAGTCTTTTAACAATTTCAAATATTAAATAAGGGCCTGGAATAATATAGAAATAATAATATTCTAATGTAAATAATATTATGGTAATCACCTTGATGGACCAAATTTCTATTTATACTTTTAGATTTTTATATTTTAGTATTTTTAGTGCATATAAATGGTTTAACTCTCATTGCTTAGCTGGAGAATATTAATGTTTTTATACTTGGTTTTGTAACAAACTAAATGTGATGCATGAAATAGTCAAGTTTGTGTTTTTTAGCTGTATTACACATACAGTTAGGGGATTAAATTAGTAAAAACATCTCACAGTCTCACATTCTGTTCTTGCAAACAACCTGATATGTTGAATTGGGAATGACTTTATTGATAACATTTGAAAATCATCTTCAACATTGATTTAGTTGTCCTAGGTCAGTGTTACGGGTTCTTTAGTTGTTTTAACATCCTAAGATTTTACTCAAAATTCAAAATCAAATTTGAGCAAATTGACAGCATCAGTAAAGCTAAAGAAATTACAAATATGTTTTTGGAAATATGAAAGGTTTTGACTGAAAAATGTCTTATGGAGCAGAAGCTACTGACCTAATGTCCATGGCATGAACCCCACATGACACAGAGAATCTCTGTGGTGGAAGGATCATCAGATTCAGGCCATAAATAGACAGTAAAGTCCCATCCCCCATCCACTTCAGTACAGGACAGTGTGCATTTTCCACAGGTTAAAATTGGGAAGGGACCCATAATGTTTGATCTCTTCAATTCAGTTCAACTCAAATTTATTTGTGTAGCACCAATTCATAACAACGTCATCTCAAGGAACTTCACATACAATCAGTTTAAGCCAATCCGATTATGTAAGGAAACCAACAGACTGCATCGAAAAGAGTCCTCGATCTATACCCTCCTGAGCTGCTTCAGATGATCAGATCTGAGCTGTCCTACATGTTCAGGATCTTTCCTTTGGCTCCCTGTCTTACCCATCTGACCTTAAAGGATGTCTTTTTTCTTACTAAAAAGGTAAATGTCATTTGTATGACAGAAATTTATGTGATATGTAATAAAGATATGTAATATTGCAAAGCTATGTTTTTAGTATGTAACACTAACCCTACCGCATACAAGGCTATAAGGGAAATGAAAGTTACAGTTGATCGGTTACCAACTAAGATCTCTGTAAATAAATGGAAATAGCATTATTTATATTTCTAAGCTAACATTATATGTATATCATTATTGGGGATTTTTTTGTTAAATATTTACGTCATTGACTTACAAATAGGGTAAATATAGTTTCCAAAAGCTGGTTTACTGAAATATATAACCGTAATGTCCTAAACAACTTGCAGATGAATAGCTTAATAACTCGGACGACATTGTTCATCTAACTCTGGGCTCGGACTGAGTGCAGCGCAGGTAAACAAAGACCAACGCAGTCGTAGAGGCGTGTGCACAACATTTTAAAAAAGCTGTGCTATGCTCCTTAAAAAAATTTTGATAGGAGATCCCCAGTGAACAGATTCAGTAAGAGTAAGACCCAAGCAGCAACTTCGGGCTAAGACATGTGAAGCTTATGTGGAAATGCCAAAAATTGCAGTTCCCCATTTTATCCACTAGGGATTGGCTCCAAAACAGAACAAATATCCATGGACGCCCATGTTAAACAGGCCAACTTTGAAGCAAAAATAAACATGTTTACAACCTGGTTTAAAAAAACATTTTAGGTTGTTACCATTTTATAGCAGCATCAAATATGTGTTCAGTTGTTTTGAAAATGCTGTATATAGAAAAAACTACAAAGAAATGTAATTTGCACCATCTCTAGATAGACGCCTTGAAAATCCGCCTTTGGGTCTTAAAGATTCTGTGACCCTTTCTTCCCCCACCCTCCATCAGCATGTTGCAGCAGCTGAGAGTGGGGGGTTTGGCTTTGCAGAATGGGAGGTGCTATGCAGTAGTAGCCATAGCTGGTTCCTCTTCCAGGGCTTCCAGGGATTTCTTCATTATGCATTAATGACTTTGAGAGGGAATCATTTAAGGACATGATAAATGTCATGTTTTTTTTAAAACAAGGTCTTTTTTCGCTTTTTTCATAAAAGTGCAATAATTTACTCACACACATTCATTCAGATGGCATTGGTGAGACAATACACACATATTAGTATGCAGAGCACAATCTTTGACTTATTACATTTACATTTATTACATTTATTACATTTCAGAACACCTACAACCCCCCTCTCAGCTCCTCCTTTATTCACCCGTTTTTTAATTTTCCATGAGAGACATCACACCTGACAGACAGTGCTAAGATAATTCAGTTCTTCAGAAACCAAGGGGTCCCATGGCGGAAGTCTCGTCTATATGTTTTACTGTGACCAGCTGTGTTTACATGTAGCACTTTTAATCTGATAGAATGTGCAATCAGGGGGAAAAAAATGTAAAGTAAACACCACAGCTGATCCGAATGCAAAGAATTTCCAATCTGATGGAGAGGAGCAGTTTACAGTAAACCTTTTCATGATGAGATCAGCAGGAAGTCGCTTCCGGGTGGATGTTGTTTCTGCGCATGCTTGAACCACATGGGGGTTACGCAGCATATTGAGTTTTAGGAAAGTCATGAAGAAAGGCGACAGCAAAACAGAATTGGTTTGGAGGATACGTTTTATTGGAAACTGAGAGTTTCGTGATTACTGAGTTTTTGGACTGTCAACGTTTTCAAAATAAAAAAGATAAACCTCCCTTTTCCAAACTAGTAGCACTGTGCATGTCCAAAAAGGGTTGGATCATATAAATAAACAGTCAACGGATTGGCTTATTTTATCCAGTGTCCATGTAAACGTGTCAGCTGGGATATCTGGTCAGACTGATCTCAGTTGGATATATAAAGTATTGTCCTACTGGTAACGCAATGAACTGGGTGGAGGCCAAAAGCTTCAGAAGCTACTTCTAGAGATTTGTGAGGTTAATTATTAGTCTCTTGAAATCCTCCTCAGGAGTGAATGTAAGAGGATGTTTGTCTCTGTGTTGGCACGGTTTGTTGCCTAGTAGCCCTGCACTGGAATAAACTGGTCCACTGAAAATTACATTTTCAAATCCTATTTCTAAAACAATTGAATGACAGAGTGCATAAATTTGGATAGAAATAATTTTCCATATCATGCATTTAAAAAAGTAATTCCCTTTCCCATTTCCATTTTCTTCTTCCCCTCACATTTTTTAATCTTTTTTTGCAATTGCATTTCCTTAATGGTTTACTCTCTCCATTTACCTATTCCCAGAGCGGTTTAATAACAAGAATGGTAATACTACCACTGACTTGTGTGTACAAAATATGGCGGCACACTTCTGGGTTACTGTAGCGTTAGCAATAGTTCCAAAAACCAGATCTGACTGTGGTCATTTCCAGTGCTGTCTGTTTGGAGGCAAGTTGATGATAGTCTTATAAGACATGAAAATGCATGTATACAGTCTGACCCCCTATCTAACTGTTTCTGTATATAATTGTGAAAACTTAAAAAAAACAAAAAGAGGTATTTAGACTTGAGAAGTTTTTAGCAGTACTATGCTTCACTACTATTTAACTATCCATCCACTTAATCCAATTAAGCGCTCAATCCTCAATTAACACGCTCAATCCAATTGCGTGTATCAAGGGGCGAGAGGCGGGGTACACCCTGGACAGGTCGCCAGTCTGTCGCAGGGCCGACATGGAGAACCCACGCATACACGGGGAGAACATGCAAACTCCACACAGTTTCAAACCCCTCCTCAGCCAGAATCTGGCTCCGACCGACTTGGGACTCAAACCGGCGGCCTTCTCACTGTGAGGCTGCAGTGCTAACCACTACACCACCGTGCAGCCCCACCATTTAACTAGTTTTAGTCAATTGTTATAGTTTTCAAGCTTTTCAAATGCCAGTCAAACTGGCATCTATTTTTTTTAGACCAGCTTCCAAAGTGAATAAATTGGTGTCATCAAAACCAGCTATAGAGAAAATTATATTTTAAAATATTGCTCTTTCAGACCTCTAAAACGCTATGTAGTCGTCTAAATGTTCGATCAGTTTTTATCTTTAGTGAGGTCATTGAACTGATGGAGCTATAGCAGTGGAGTATCCTGGTAACCTTGTTCCTGCACCTTCCAATTAATGAAACATGTCGGCGAAACGCCACTGTGCAGATTATTTTTTCCAATTTAAAGAATGTTGATAGATACCTTCAATTTGATCCAAGGACAGGAAGGAACTTAGCCTGAATGCATCATTTGTGGCAAGAAGCTAGCTCCTAAGGCCAAACATGGTTTCAGCATGGAGGAGGGGGGGTTCAAAGCCTTTTCGTTGTTGCATTAAGGTTGCCAAGGAAAATAGGTTGGGAACAAGTTGTGTGATGAATGAATAAATTACATCCCTTTGCCTCTTTGATAAAACACAGAAATCATTGGTGAATGAATGAGTGCAGGCTGCTCAGTTTCAATTGAGACTGTAAACTACCTCACCGTGCAAAAAGAAAATAGGACATTCTTTTGAGAATGACTGAATCACATTAATTTTAAATTTCCTTAGTTTTTCAGGCCGTGTAGTAGATTTATCTCGTCCACAATCATCCCCTCAGATCCAGTATTTCTTATCAAGATGTTACAAATAAGCAGCCCATCCTCAGCCGACAAAATTCTAATTCTTGGTTTTCATCCTAGGACATGATCATATATTGTAACAGAATGCAAGATGAATTTGCATTTTATGCCTTTAGCCGATGATTTACAAAACAACTTATAACAGCAGCTTGTGGCTCAGTCTCTCAATCATCAGCCTCACAGTAAACCAAAGGTCAAAGGTCATACTGTCCAGACAAAAGCTGAGGCAAGCATCACACACATGACGGAGGTGTAAATAAAAAAAAGACAGAAACAGAGAATGAAGACATCCCTAATTCCATTTCTAATATAAACCGATTCATGTACATTCAACCTGTGGATTATACATTTTCCCTTAATGGAGTCATGCTTTAATCCCTGAGCGGAACTGGTTATTCCAATTAATTTCCCACGTGTTAATCCTGGCTAAGACTCCCCAAGAAATATGCCTTTTCAGGCCACAAAATAGGTCAAGTGTCCAGACATCGTCTTGACCTGCTGCCAGATCCGAATCTTCATTAGCATTTTTGACTTTTCATAATTACATGCCCAATTATCCCACGTTTGGTGGCCTAGTTTGCTTGGCTGCCTCCAAATCAAGCAGAAGTAAGGCCGATTGTCTTTTTTCCTGAACACAAGAGCTTAGCTGGTGGATGAGAATCTTAGAATATTCAGAGCCGTGCAACAAGACACTGAACCCCATATCATAGTGCATTACCTTTGTCTACACTCTGCAATAGTTTTTATTTTACCTTCACCTGGGGAGGCTGTAGCTCGAGCCGTTATCTGGAAGTTTGACATGTGGGAGATTAAACCACCAACCATACTGTGGGCCATGTTACCTTTGATGTTAACAGGTACGAGTGTGAGCGTGGGGTAAATGTGGCCAGACACGGAAACAAAGTGTTTTAAACTAGAGAAAGGCAATTGATGGGGTGTCAAGTGGAATTCAAGTGTTTGAGAGGTGACGTATCTTCATTATTTCTCCCACATTTAATGGAAACTAATTTAACAAAACATTAACATAGCTGTTAACCTGAAATAAGAAAGATGGATAGAAAAAAATTTTGGATAGATATAGATACAGTAAAAAGACAAATAGTTCTTAAATTTGCTAATCAGCATATTCATTTTTCCTCATTCTTTAGATTCATATTGCCCTTGCAGCAGATATAAATGCAACCTGTTCAATTGTGATTATCCTCTAAACGGCAAGAAGTATTGATATCCTTTATCAAGTGATGAAAGAGTACCATAGCCTTCTGGTATTGTACAGACAGAAAGAAATATTTCAATTATTGTGTTCAGCACACTTACTGCATTATTATTTTCTTAATTTGTAATTAACTAACATATTGCTGATTGCAACAGGCTGACTTGTTAGAAATTGTCAACAAACCTATAACAGAATCCACAGCTCACATTTCAGCAGCAAGACAAGTTTCTAGACAGATCAGATCAAAAAACTTCATTTGAAAGATTCACATCCTTGTAGCCTGTCCTGTCCTTGCTGAAAGTACTTCAGATATCACGCTCAAGTGGGCGGAAATACATTTGGACATGACTGTCACTGTCAGCAGCATGAAACTAGAATACTTTAGTTTCGTCTGGTTTAGTTTGGTATTTTAGTCATTATAACACTGCTTGAATCAACAATGTTTATCTCTGAAAGTCTCTTGTAAACATTTTTTGGTACATTTCTAAAAACAAATATAACTATAGCCATCAGGTTCAACAGAAGCAGGATCTATTTTAACATCATTTCTCTCCGAAGGATGACTGTCAGAGAAAAGACTTAGAAAAGGAAACTTTATTCATGTAACCGTTACATTTTTCTAAAGCAAATATATAAGAAAAACTTTTACAATATGGGGGATTTTAATTAGTTAAACAGAGAAAACCAAAATGCAACAATGGACTGATGTAAGAGGAATTCATCAGATATTCACACTGATTAGGTCAAACATTAACGTTTACAAATATATAACACATGTTAGTGTTAAAGTAGATTAAAGTTTTGTCTCAATTTAATACTTCCCTTGGAACACTTCACACCCAAACCCTAAAAGTCTAACAACACATCAAATAAAACATTTCCTTTAGAGATCCTATGTAGGCCCAAACATTTATGTACATAAGAAGTCCAGCACGTCTTACTGGGACTGGATATAGATATATTTGTGAAAAAATATACTTGCAGCCAATACTTTTTTCCGTATTTCAACAGTTTAAGGAGAAATAGAATAAATACTGTTCTAGGTGCAGACAATAAATATCTATCCACCTCTAGGCTCAGATTTACAGATCTGCCAACACAGAATATCTGCAGCGTTATCCAACACAGATTTTTTAAACGTCCTAAATATTCTTGTAATTTGGGGTTTACAGTGTTTCATTTTTAGATGATGTTAGCCGATGTTGCAGGTGATGCGTTCAGGTGTGCCTGATCTAAAGGAGCTGTTCAAACTGTTGTAATAAATAAAATCTGATTCAGCTTGTGGGATAGAAAGAAAACGTTACCGTTTAGCAACATCTGCTAAAAGCAGCTAACGTTTGCTCCACATACTGGATGAGCTGCTGTGGATAGAGTGCCCTGTTAGCAGTTGGAAACTAATTTTTGGGACGGACATTTTGGGAGTCCATCATATGTCAGACTCTGAAAACATCTGTAGTCTCAGATTGAAAGGATAAAGGAACATCAGCTACATAAGCCGATGAGCTAATGTGCAACAGCAGTTTGTAGTAGATGCAGCGGTTTTTCATATTCTACATATTTTAGTAACTCTAACATGAACGTTTCTGCTGGGAAAGTGTTTTAATTTGACAACAATACTTGGTTTATCAGTTCTATCAACAGGTGTTGTGTAAGTCTGTTGCCTAAATTAACTAAATCTTTTTTTTTTTAAATCTATTTCCTGAAAAAAAATGTAGCTTGAAGCTTATGATTGT
This sequence comes from Craterocephalus amniculus, assembly GCA_036024015.1. Classification (NCBI taxonomy): domain Eukaryota; kingdom Metazoa; phylum Chordata; class Actinopteri; order Atheriniformes; family Atherinidae; genus Craterocephalus; species Craterocephalus amniculus. The sequence continues at coordinate 2,426 of JAVQJG010070239.1, read as the reverse complement.
GATGTATAAAATAGTGTTTACACACATTAATGATACAGTTTGGCTCAGGATGCTGTTATTAAGCTGAGCATCGTCATCGTCTACATTCAGCACCATATTCATATAAAAATGTTCAGTCTGGCTCATTAAAAATGTTTTTTTTAAAAAGCCTTTCAAACCCAGCCTTGCAGTCAAAGTGTGCTGAAATATTCTGGATAAAGTTGGTGAAAGATGATCGACTCCATCTCATCTGGCCAGCAAAGGGGCGGCTCTACTGCAGGGTGCTCTTCGTTACGATGTGGAGCCCCTCGTCTTTAAGCCGGGCCAACGCTGGCCCATAAATCTCCTTTGTCATGGGAACCACCAAACCCTTGGTGCTGATTTCACCTACAGAGTGAACACAAACATCATCAGCTCGTCTCCGTTTGTCCGTTTCCAAGTCAAACTGTTAGCTTAAATCTTTGTGTGTGATAATCATTGCAAAATAATCGATGATGATCGGCGAGTCCTCATGGATCTTTGATTACAGGAAGAAGCGACTATCATAGCTGATGGTTACCAGGTTGATCAGACTCTGATGTCTGCAGGAAGGATTTGGAGCGAAGCATCACTCACCGTCAAGGACCATACGAGCAGCAATGGCTGCTGGGTAACCCACAGTCTTGGCCATGGCGGAGAAGCCTTTGGGGTCGCCGTACACCACCAAGCTGATGTGTTTGGTTTCCAGCTCACCAGACAGATGTCGGATCCCGACATCATTTCTCATGATTATCATATCTCGCTCGTCTTTATCTGTCCACAAAGAAACACGTCTGGTTCATACTCTTTCACCTCAGGCTCTAGTTCAGCAGGTCATACGGTCGGTGGACTCACCAAAGGAGAGTTTGGCTTCCAGGTGCTTTGCCAGAGCAGCCAGAATGGTGTCTGCATGTGGCACGGGTTCATCCGTCAGCATCTCAAACCTGCAGAGACGAAACAGAAGAAGAAATATTAAAAATGCATATTTGCCAAACTATAAAATAACCTTTTCAAAAGCTCCAAAGACGTAGACGATGCAGTAACTCTGCAGCAGCATGTCCTTGGATGAAATCTAAAGAGATGAGCAGCTGCTTTATGCAGCTACTTTGCTGGTGAATTGAATAAATGAACAACAAGCCATTCAATCTGAGCCACGAGTCGCTGGCTTTTTACCCTTTAAAGGCACATAAGGAATGTTTTCAATAATTCACTTTCACAGTTTTGAGGAAATTGCATCTCAATGCTGGCGTGCTCCTCTTCTTTATACCTTTATCTGCACAGGAACAATGGCAGCAAGCAACCTTGGTCTGAAGAGACCCTTGGAAAAGTTAATTTAGTCAGAAAATTGTTCAGGCTACACCTCTTTAAGAGTCCTTCCTTCTTTAGGGGGGGACATGGAATGCGCGCAGAAGAGGAACGAGCCTCAGCCTTGCACTCATGGACAGCAGCTTTGGATAAATCTCCTCCTGCCGTCACCACATTTACACATACAGAAAAACCTATTTAAACTTGGACTGTTTATTTCCAGCAACAAGGTGCAGGTCAACACAAGTCGTTTTAGAGCAGCGGCCTCCATTTATGACTTCTGACAATCACTGCTGAGGCCGTCACATTTAGTTTGGCACTGCAAGTAAATAAAATGATGCACTCTCTTACAGTTTGAAGGTTTTTTGCTGTCAGGACCTTTAAAACAGTCTTACACAATCGTGTGGATCGTGGACAATGGACACCAAATGATAAAGTCTCTACAGAAGTATGCAGAATCACATCTATTCCAGCGACGTGTGTGAAAAATGTATGTTGAATATTATATGTGATTCTTGTGCTGTTTTTACAACGTCACTTGTGAGCTCCTAAAGTTTCCTGTCAGGTATCAATCAGAAGCTGTGGACTCTGGCTCTAAGATGAAACCTCTGCATAAAGAACAGCTACATACACCGAAAGATAAGACACAGCTGGGTTACCCTTTTTTCTTCAGAAGACAGATCGCTATCTTCAACATTAGGCTAAAACCTTCATTGTTTATAAATCCGATAGTTAGAAGTGGTCAGCCATCTTTAGGCTTACCCCAAAAACCCACCGCGCGCGAAAGCAACGCGGCCGCTCGCGTCAGATAGCCGCCATTAAATCCTTCGGAACCCCTTTCACCAGCGGCGCCGCGCAGAGGTTTCTGAAGCGCCCCAGAAACGCAGTCGCTTGCCGCTTCTCTAAAATATGCGGCTGTTCTATTTTTGCCGCTTGCCGCTTGGGATCCTCGTCAATTTGAGCAGATGGGATCATTCAGGCCGGAAGTCAGTCGATGAAAAACAAAGTGGATCCGGTGGATTTTAAAAATAAAACACTGCATATCGTATTTTACTGTGAATATCAAGCCCCCCGGCCGTGTTCTCCTGTAAATGCGCCGTGCGCTCAAGAACCATCTCTCCCCC
>JAVQJG010070228.1:0-13607 GCA_036024015.1 Craterocephalus amniculus | reverse complement strand
TTTATATATAATAAGAGATATAACCAATAATACACTGATATTTCTGATAAACAGACTATATATTACACTCCTACCTGAATCTGCCTTTTTTCCATGATTATATTATCTGTCTGTACATCCAGTTAGTTAGCCATGCAGGAATAAGTAGCACCTTGGCGGGAGTTGTAGTCTTTTAGTTTCACATTGCAATTTGTTTATTATTTTAGATGCCATTTGATAAAACTGCAATTAAACTCTATAACCCGCCAAGGTGGCTAGTAGGAGTGGATGTGTTACCCGCCACGGCCAAAATTCAACCCGGGTTGGCGGGTGTTAATGTCAAGCCCTGCAAACAAAGATTTGTAATTAGAGGTTCCTTCTGGATAAACAATCAACAAAGTATAATGGGATCCTTAAAAATAAGACAGAGAGGAGCAGAGATGACATTAATATACCACTAATCCACTGAAGTGTACAATTCGTTAGCGAAGTTGGTGCTAGTATGGCTTTTATACATGGAGTTTGCAGGACTGCACTTTTCATTTCCCAATTCAACATTTAGTGGACCGTAACAGCGCTGGCCAAACAAATCCATCCCACAGTTTTCAGAAATTAATTAATTGTAATACCGAAAAAGCGCGCTTCATAAAGGCGCATTGAGCCGTGCAAGGCGAACCGTACGGTTCGGTTCTAAACCATAAACCGTTGCACCCCTAATTTAGACACAGACGTATCGTGCACCGTTCTACTTCTTATCCGGACTTACTGCTGCTGTTCTGAATAAACGTTGCTGGAAGATGTGGAAAAGCAAATTGATGGAAGTCACATGATCCCATGAGTGCCAGATCCGCTACCATAAAGTTACAATATCTGATTTCTGAAGAAGGCAGCCGCTTTGGAAACACTGTGTATTGACCCCAGAAATTGTCCATCATCACTCTCATTAGGCTGATCTTTGGGCCTAAAGTTACACAGTGTTCCTTTAATGAAAAAGGCTTTGGGAAGACACTCAGAAAACGTTTGATTTGAAAATATTTTGCATGTTATTTTTTCATCCTCTGGTTGTGTCTTGCAGATGAACTTCCAGCCCTGCTTCAGACCCTCACTACCCGATCAAGGTGTGAACCCTGTCAAAGCCTAAAGGGACCTCCGGGTGAACCAGGAGTGCCAGGTCCCAAAGGCTCCATGGGAATTCCAGGCTATCCTGGCAGAAGTGGTTCTCCAGGTTATCCAGGCCCTCCTGGAATACAGGGTCCTGCAGGCCTCAAAGGTTTGAAAATTCAGCATTATCTAACCAACCACTCAGGAAAGAGCTGTGTTATCTTTCATTTAGAAAGAAAGTGTAGTCTGATTGGCCGTGACAAAAACCTTCTAGTCTTGCTCCTAATCCTGATAAAAACAAACCAATAAGTAAGGACCCAACTTCAGGACCAAGAGCTTTGTCAAAATTTACTGCTGCTTTCATCAACGAGTAAAAACAAATCTGTGTCAACAACTAACAAATTGGATGAGTTGATGTTCTCTGTTCCCCATAAAAACGAGATCATTAAAGAAGCGAACATCAGTGAAAGTCAGCAGAGCAAAAGAAAACAAATACTATCTCCCATCTCAATGAGCCATCTGTGATTTATCATCACTTCAACACAGAGAGTGGTTAATCAGTCGTGGAACATACCACTCCACTGCTGATTTCAGAACATAACTTTAGATGTGAGAGGGTTGGTTTGAAACACTGAGGAAATGCACCAGATTACTGCATCTCCACCGTCATCCACCGATCCCACAGTTCAAGTGTGTTTATATGTAGTTGTGTCAGTAACAGTTGGTCACTTGCATGATAACACATTCTGGTTTTGTTCTGCTATACTGAAAGAGAAAAATCTCACTAGTTACTTCTCATGTAGTTCATAACATAACCAGGATTTTTCCACTCTTGCTTTCTAACTGAAATTTTAAAAACATGGAAATGAAAAGCGTGACCACTTCATTACAGATACTTAACTGAGCTTGTTGAATGATTATTGTGTGATTCAGAAAGCAACCATGTTGGTTCAGATAAAGAGCAATGATAGTCTTCATCAGGAAAATGCAAATTTTATGTGAGGCTCCCTCTTCTAGATTCTATTTCTGTTGTGTATCTTCTGTCATGCAACCAATGCTTAGTGTCTTTGGCAGTTTCCAGAACCTCGGGTGTGGGCATCTGACAGGAGGAAACCTCTCCTGGTTGCACCTTTCTGGAGTTCTGATATGTGGCCCGCTTGGCCCACTTTCCTGTATGTTGCCTTGATTTTAGCTTCTGGCCTGCTATGCCATGGCTCCTCCATTTTGCCGTTCATGTTGCAAGTAGTGGAATTCTGTAAGCCTACAAGTTTTTTTTCCCCAGCTTTGTCCTGCATAGTAATAAAACGAGATAGTTTAGAACTCAATGGAATTTTTAGTTCTACTGATCTGCCCAGCGATGGACTGGACTGTCCAGCGTGTAAATCGCCTCTCCCCTGATAACTGCTGGATAGGCTCCAGCCCACCCACAACCCTGAATTAAAATAGGCGTTACAGAAAATGGAAGGTTGATCTGCGTTGCTGTGACTTTTTGAATTGTTTTAGTACAGATTAGTACAGACATGATAAATTTTCTTGCCCTTTTTCCACGTGCATGTGATGCTTTGTAGAAGACGGCAGCATGCATGTGGTTGATACCACTGTGAGATTACAGAAACCCTGCACCTACAAGTACAATCACTGGTGTGTCTCCACTCCAATCACTGGGACTTGGGTGTGACTCACACAGAGTGTTCCAGCAGTGTTGAGATGCAGAAGTTTCAAGATGCACTGCTTCATCCACATTTTCACTGTGTGATCATGTGAGTTTTGCAGTCAGGTACAATGACGAGGGAGTGAAAACAGCTAATACAAATGTCACAGTCGGGTAATCCGAACATACAAGAGTAGCAGCAGGAGCACAGGAAAATATGGAGTGGGAGTCCTCGTTGCTTAAGATTTGCAGCTCTTTTCTCTGTTTTCTGATGAGGTTCGACACTTGATTAAAATGTTACAACTGCATTATTATTGCAGCAGCAATTGCAAAAACATTTTTAATGTGTTGAGATTTTAATATAGATCTCCTAAAGTAAATGTGTTCAAGCATAAAAAATCTGATTTTTTTGGATGCATAATATAGTAGAGGATTAAACCCACTGATTACTAAACCAACCAGAATATCCTTGACTTGTGCAACCTTGATCAATAATATATTTTTAAATGTTATGGAAATATTTTTTGAAAAGTGGGCTATTAATAAGTGATATTGGTGAGCATTCACCTGTATTTGTTATGTATGATTGGCAATTGAATAAAAGGAATGAAAAATATCGGATAAAATATATAACAGTTAGAATTGATGAAGCACTCGTTAAATTCAGGGAAGATCCTCTTAAAGAATGTCGGAATGGGGTTTATGTAGATGAAGGTAATGCTGTGTATAAGAAGTTTTTTAAGGAATATTTATCACTTTATGATTAGCATTGCCCAAAAATAAAAATTACATATAAAAACAATAGCAATGAAACCCTGTATAACAAAGGGTTTGTGGAACATCTGCAAAAAGAAACACACTATAAGGATTTAATCAAATTCAGAACACGGAATGGTAAAACACAACATAAGTCTTATAAAAAAAAGTTGACAATCATATCGAGTATGAGGGACGAGAAGTGACAAAACAAAAAATAAATATGAAAATAAATATATATGCACATAAATAAATAAATACACTTATAAATAGATAAATGCATAAATAAATAAATACCCATATAGATAAATAAATGCACAAATAAATTGATGAATGCATAAATAAATAAATATAAAAATACATAAATGCACATATAAATAAATAAATGCACAAATAAATGTATAAATGCATAAATAAATAAATATAAAATTAAATAAATACACAAATTAATGTATTTCTACATTTATTTATTTCTATATTCGTTTATTTCTACTTTTATTTATTTATTGGTACATTTATTTCAGTATTTATGCATTTATACATTTATTTGTGCTGTGTTACACACAGAGGCAGCAGTCAGTGCGTTCGAGAGAGGGAGCGATATCAATATCAGCGTTTGGTATTGATACCGGTCGTTCCTTCCCTGGCTGCGCCAGCGGTGTTCAAACTTCTTCCACCTCCTCCTCCGATTCCGCTGGCTCGAAAATATAATGCTGTATCACCAAATAGCCCCTGGCTAATGATATTAGCATTGCAAGCAGTGAAGGCTATGGTAGCCAGCCAATCACCGAGTGTAGTTCATAGTACTGACGCATGACGTCAACGTTTTACATGCATTTCTTAATGAGGTTGCCAGATAGCTCAGAAACACGCCAAAAAAGGGCAAAACAATGTGTTATTCAGCACAGGGCACGTTGGACAGACTTTTAAGAAGCATCTGAACCATTATAGACCCAACCAAATTCTTTTGGGCTACATATCACATCACAGAAGAAGGATTACTATCCCGTTCAACCAAGCTCTATCACCTTTAATAATATATGGAAATATGAAAAATGTTTCCTTACTCTATGAGTTTATTATTAATCTGAAAAGCCAAAACTAAAGCTTACCTTCCACTTTGGTGACCATGAAGGAATTGCCAGGTTTATATTTACTGCAATATACAGAGATGCAGAGTGTTTAGAGAACAGGAATCCAAAATGTTATGGAGAAATGTGATCATCAGCACCTCTGTTGCAACATAAATAATCCCTATGCAACATTTCAGTACCACGGTGGCTATTTGGTTAGATGTAAACTATGTTTGCCTGTTCAATAATTCTCTGTCATTTCCTTCTCTTGTATACATAGTGTGAATGTTGCTCATCTGTCATCCTGATCAAAACTAGCCAACAGAGACAGGCCACCCATGAGATTCAGCTCAGAAGGAAGAAAACTTATATCGGCAAGCAAAGCTTTACTTTCTGCTGACATTTCAATTTCTTTTTACCCGTGTAACGTGTTTTTACTGCAAATGTATAAAAAGACAAAAAGTTGTCGTATAAAGCAGAGGAATCCACCTCAGAGACTCAATGCCATTTTTTGTAGATCGAACAAAGAACGGCAGCTGATCCATCCTTGTGACGTCAACCAGCCCTCCATTGTTATCGATGACCCCGGCATGGATAGCAGCTCGGCAAATGCTTGATTGCTGTAACAATAAGAAATGAATATTTATCATGTATTGATGTAATGAAGAGTTAGGTGTTGAAGGATGCTGAAGCTAAAGGGACTCACAACATCGTAAGAAACAGTTCCCCAAACTTTGGCCTTCTTATTCAGGCAGTTAGCAGGACATTTATGTCTGCAGAGGAAGAATATGAGATCACATCAGAGAGGAGAAAGTGTGCACTAAAGGAGAATCATGAAATAAATATTTTATCCACATCATGCCATCAGCTCAAGGCAACAACCTTACCTGTTGCAGGTCGCTCCTTTACACTTATCTCGCAGTTTAGTTTCACATTTGATGTTGTGAGCTGCAAAAATGAGACACTGAATTAATAAAAACAACAAAAAATGCATGATTGATGTTATTTTTAGAAGGGTTCATATCCACCAAGATAGATGTTGGTTTTGGAAGATGATGTCCTGGGCTTGGCAGGCTTTGGTTTGGAGGGCTTTGACACTGGTTTTTGTGGAAGTTTGGGGTCTGGTCTGGAGGTGGTACGAGGTGGAAGAGGTACCTGAGGCTTTTCCACTTCATTCATGTCCTCAGTCTCTGAGCGCTGAGAGTCTGCAAGTCAGCATTCAGTTCAGGCTGGTGTGTTTAATGTTACTGAGCACTTATTAAGGTAATTTTCAGTTTTGTTATTTTAAGAATGATATAGGTTCACAGGATTTTATGGAGAAGAGGATTTTTGTTTTCAATTCCCATAGTCCACATTCCTGCTACATGAGCTTCTATGTCTCTTCCCAAAAAGCCTTGTCTTATGTACTTCATCAGCTAATTGGTCAAAGGCAGTGGCATGCATGGCAGCGACTCATTCTCTGTTTAAGGAGTGCCAAACTGGCCACTCTTCCATGTTGTTGGAGACAAGTAAGGAAAGAAAAGTGGACCATAAACAGGTGTTTCAGACAGACCAGGAGCAGTTTCATCTGTGAGACTGTGGACTTTGTAATTTGGAAGAACCTTTAGATGCGCTTCAGCTACATAGCACATTGAGGGGCTGGCAAAACCCCAAAGAGGAGAAAGTGAACTATTAATAATAAATAAAAATCACTTGGGTTGGCTCACCTTTGTAGCACAGATTATTTCTACATCCTCCCCCATAGCTGGGAGGACACTGGGAGCAAGAGCGGCCATGCTGGTAGGGAGCTTCTCCAATCCAGTTTCCCCTGCAAAGTTTGGGCATGATGAATAACTAGACTAAGGGGGAAACAAATCATCAGTGAACCTCCATCAGGGTCATAGCATTGTAATTAGCGCAGCACTTTTTCCTGTTTGTCAACACGCCCAAAACACTTGAGCTACATAAACTAATAATAATTTTAAAAAATTGATTATCCCCCTCTGTTTAATTCTTTTGTTTCTTTTTTTACTCTTATTTCCTTGAGAAATTCTAATAAAACCAATATGTCATGAAAGTGTAGAACAACTGCTGCATTTTTCCAGTGCAGCTATATTAGGAACACGCTGTCGTGTCTGTCAGTCCTATAAGAAGAAGGAATGTAAACAAGGCTGGAGAGCAGTGGTGTTGATTAAGAGTGAAACATTGGGGAATATGGATCTTACTTTGGGGAATAGTTGCACACAAGGTAAACAGCGTTCTCCCATATTTCTCCCCAAACGTTCATCCGTGGACACACGTGCACAGCGCAGCCCACTCGGCTAGTGGTTGCCCAGACCAGCTGTAACAGGGATGTAAATAAATAGAAGGTCAAAGTTTTCACTTACAATTTCTGAATGAAAGCACACATAGTAAATAAAATACTTCATTTGCGACCTTGTGCATCAGAAAACGGGTGTTTGTGGATCGTTTTTGCCCAATTATTCTCACAGGCAGTAATTCCAGAGGAAGTTTTCAAATTGGTCATTTTAATTTATTGTGATTTAGGATATTTTTCCCAGTTCTACACTGTAAAACCGAACAAGTGGAAAATACTCAACAAAGTTTTTGAGTTGTATTAATACATTTTATGAGTTCCACTAAACTTAAAAGATATACCATCAAGTTACTGAAATGATTTGATATTTTATACTGTTTGGGTTTACCCATTTTTCTTCATTCAATCAGAAGAGGAAAGGATAGCCGTTAATCATCTCTTAACCACAAAGAAAGCGTCTGCTCAGGCCACAAAGAGCACAGGGTCAAATAAAACAATAAAAGGGTTATCAAACCTGCTGGAGTGGTAATACAGATAAATCAAAGTCATGTCATTTGAGCTGGAACATAATACTGCATATATTCCTAAACTCTTCCAAACTTTCTGCACAAACATGTACTCTCCCTCCTCAGGAATGTTCATCTTTTTCCAAATACGCTAACAGGCTGCTGGAAGTTGTGAGTCAGCACACGGACAGATGCGTGCTGGTACTCGAGCACAGCGCTGTCGCAGGTAGAAGTGGAGCGTCACTGGCCAAACTGTAGTTAAATCAAAATATATAAGGTAGAGACAAGGTGATGATGCTCAGATTTGGCACTGCCCCCTCACAGCAGCATCTTCAAAAAAATCCAGGTCAAGCAGTGCAGGATGTCTGGTGTATGTGGAAATGACTACCAGATGGAAACGATCACGTTTCAGCGCAAAAGCAAAAAGGAAGAGCCAGGATGTTTCTGTAAACTCATCCCAGCTACAAAGCAAAGTCTTAAGGAAGAGGAGGCCAGCGCCCCTGTTTTTGGTTGCTTGAGAGTTTTTAATTTCTAATCCATGCAACCTCTTTTTTTCTTCACACACACTTTTCATCTGAATCCATCTTCTTACATTACTGATCAGGTTCATACAAAACAGAATACACAGAGAGTCCATCATTTAGCCAGAGAACTTTTTATGCATTCTTACCTGGGTATAGTGGGTGCACATGGGCCCGGAGCAGCGTTCAGGACACCAGGGATTGCACTCGTGAGGGTAGGGATAGGTGTAATCTTTCACCTCATCATACCAGGCCTGAACATGGAAGGCAGGCGAGCGGTGTCTGCAGGGAAAGTGCAAATTCACACACATGGTCACAGACAAACATTAGGCTCAGTAACAGGCCATCCAGCTACCAAGGGCAAAAGGGAACATATGAGGGAGCTGTGAGGTGCTTTGGCGAGACTTAAGAAACACTGCATGAGCTCCTCCCTCTCCTCCTTCAGTTCTTGAATGATGAGCCTACTTTTGACTTGATGCAAAGAACTGTACTCTACTACAGTATGACCATGATGAAGAAAATCAAATCAAGTTGCAAAAAAAGGAACGAGAGCAAACCTAAACAAGACTCCGCTGCCCCAACAAATCAGTTCAAGCTCTCACTATAAACATCTCTTTTTATGGTACTGAAAAGAGCTGAGCTTATAAGGGGAGAGGAAAGGGGGAGTGGAAAAAAATGACTCCACATCAAGGTTTGCTGGCACAAGAAGAAAAGAAGAGAGATGTGAGGGAGAAGTGGAGTTGTGAGAATGAGGGCAGATTCCTGGAAGGGCACCTGCTGCGATAGCCATATGCTGTGATGGCCTAAGGCCAGCTGTGTCGGTCCACAGACACACTTCCTTGCAATCATTCTGGTTCTAGATTCAAGTTTGGACTCTGGGTGCTACAAGATGTGAAATATTTCATAATTACTTCTGCTGCAAGTCTCAGATCATTGTCACATTGGAAGGGATGATGTTGCTCAGGAAATGTTTTCCTCCTGTTTCTTCATGTAGTCCGCTTTTTGGAAGGTTATCAAATGTCAAAGGACTACTGCAGAGACCATCCTTATGAATCTGGCCAATTCTAATACCAAAGTGCAAGTATTTAACTTATTTCTAACCAAATATGCCAAACAACAATGTCAAATTAAATGGCAGGATCATGTAAAAGACTACTTTAATGCTGATTTTCCATGGGATGGTGAAAATCAAATCTATCCAGTTAAACTGTAAATAGCATACATATAAATGTGGACGTGAAGCTGCAGCGCCACAAACCTTCCTGCACCTTTGTTGAGTTCTCATTGAGAAACTGTGCGAGTGGTACTTTTTTGCAGAACATGCTGATTTTTGATGATTTTTAAGTCATGCACATGTGTACACAATATGGCCTTGAATATGGAATATCCATGTTTTGGGATTTAGAACACTTGCACACAAAATTGCAAAGGAAGAAGGAAGAGTGCAGAACTTCGTTAAACTTTTGCAGAGGTTGCCGTTCCCTCTCTGTCTGAAGTGGGGTCATGACACGGTTTAATATCAGGCAGCTTTTTATAAGGTAGTGATCAAATAGTTTTACAGTGTTACACCATCTAATCCAAAAATATTGTGCTCAAATGTATAGGGGCTCTGCTTATGGTATGTATAATTTAGTTGCAATTTAGTTACTTTATGACAACTGAATGATTTTAATATTGCATTGGGGCGGCGGTGGCTCACTGGATCAGTGGATAGAGCCGTTGCCTACCAAAACAGGAGGTCGGCGGTTCGATACTGGGTGCAAGTTCCCTTGCACCCAGTATGTATCAATATAGGGTGTGTGAATGGGTATGAATGGGTGAATGAGATTTGTCATGTAAAGCGCTTTGACTAGAAAAGCGCTAAACAAGTCCATTTACCATAAGAATTGGAACTGTTAGTTTTGTTGTGTCTCACCTTCCCCAGTGGACTGCCAGGTTTTGTCCAATCGACATGAGCAGGTCCCGAGGCCCATGGTCCCACTGACATTCCTCTGCCCAGTGAGTGGCAGACCGCTCCAGCTCATCATCCCAAACCTGCACACATAACCAGGACCAGTTTCTCACATCTTATTTCAGACACCAGAGCGAAGATTGGTCAGCAGTTCCCTGCAATAATCAGCAGAATCCACATCATGTTCTGGCTCACTAAACTATTAGCATCAGCCTGTTCAAAGCCTCTGCTCCTATTAAGCTGAACCTGAGCTGCATGCAAGTACAACATTAACCTTCACTGGTGACATTTAAGTGGAGCTGCTGGCACCGACAGCAATCACAGAAGAATTAGCCACATTTCTTGAACAGAACGCTTCACAACAATAGAGAAGACAGAAAACCAGAGAAGACACCTGACCCCCACGATGGAGCAGAGCACAATGAACGCAGTGAGGCTGCATTCACCGTGGCCCCTCAAAGCACATCCCCACAGTAAATTTCCAGCCTTTTGGTGGTCGCTAAAACATGCACACACGGACACCACTGTAACCCCAAACACCCATTTACTAATGCAAACACACTCACTCTGCCTGTTCGCTGGAATTTGAGAGAGCAGAGTGAACCTACAGACAGTTTCTTCCACACAGAAACCACAAGCCCTGAGACACACAAGGAGCTGCTGCTTCTCTTCACTTCATGGAACACGTGCTTTCCAGAGATCGTTTATGCAGCAACAATAATCTCTCTCCTACTTTGCCCATAAATCTTCCACAGAATCGCTTAGTTTTCCTTCTCTTGGCTTGTTTTTTCCTTCTCACTCCTGTGTAGTCCAGTGCTGAGCTGTTTGTAGGTAGGACAGAGTCAGCATTATTATCCTCCTTGTAAAAGGGTGGCACAGCTGGCTGGCAGCAGGTCAGCTTTCATGACTGTATGTTTCCAGCAGAGAGAAAAGATCGGTTTTATTACAGCATTGCCACTTTTCTGGGCAAAATAAAGCTTTAAGCCCTCATTACCAGTTTTGTGTTAACGACTGCTGATGCATCAAGTTGCTTTTGAGGTGAATCCAAAGATTAAACTTTTGATCATTGTTGATTTAGTACAATAGTGACAAAATATAAGGAGTGGAGTGACGTTAACATGTCTTACCATGTACTCCATGTTTGAGGCGGATGGGTAAACGCTGCCCCTCAGCTTGTTGTGCAGCTGGAGGATCTCCTCGCGGTCCGACCAGAGAATGGCTCTCCGGCTCCTGCTCCCAGCTGTGTTGTTGGTGTTGTTCCGGTCTGTTTCCTGTTCATAGCGGCTCAGCAGCCCCCTCAGCCCCTTTGAGTCGGGCAGGAAGAGAGAAGACGAGTCCGTGACGCAAAGCAACAGGAGTGAGAGGATGGGGAGCCAGGTCGCGGCGGCGCAGGTCATTCTGACACTTCAGCCTCAGACTACCGTAGACAGAGGCTCGTTCTGTGAATGCTGCTCCTCGGAGTAACAGATGCAACCTGCAGGGAGTAAAACTTGATTCACTGTATGTGTCAAGAAAGCAACGATTTCCAAACCTACTAAACTTATGTGGTAGCTGCTTCTTCTAACAACCACATCTACAAAAAAAGTGGAAATGAAGAATTCTTCTCTTTTGTTAACAGTGATTTAACAAATACTTGACTCAGTTTCTTTAGAAACCAACCAGGGACGTTTTACTCCGCTCTGTTAAGATAATGTGCTCTCTTCACGTATATATGACAACTTTAGCAACGACCACAGAGGCTTTTTTTTGTTAGAGCCAAACCAGTTCAATGCAAATCGAATTTGACAGGTTTGTCAAATAAACTGGTTTTGACTTATAGTTTCTAATGCCATGAAATAATTAGTTTTCAAATTTTTGTCTGTTTCCCTTAAAAGATATTGCGAAAGATCAATGAATGCCTTCCTCTGTCTTGCGCTTAGGGTATCATCATTGCATCACATGTTGTGCAATGGTTTGTTTTTTATTACCAGCTTTAATCTTTTCAACATGAACATGACCACAGTGTGTATCACCACTTAGCAGAAGCATAATTTATTAATGCAACAGATGAATTAGTGCCACAAATCTGTTTTAGTTCATGGATTGGGATTTTCATAAGAAATTACTCCCCATCAGTTAACATAGAGTTAACAACAGTAAAATGAGAACGGCTCAGTGCTTCTTCATCATCGTCTCCAGGTACTCTGATTATTTGTAAAGCAAACTGAGCAGCAGGGCCAGCCTCCGACCTGAGTTCAAGTTGACAGGTTTTAACCCCACTGAACTGGTTCAGGCAAAACACTTCATTCCCGACACTTCCAGTAGCAATATTGTGCAACACATTTTGCATCTGACTTCCAACCTCAAGGCTCAGGCGAAAGGGAAGACGTCCAAGATTGAAAATAAAGCAAACATCAGAGAGTCACCGAGTTTTACAGGGAGAGAGAAGCACTCAGTCAGTGTGTGATCAGAGAGGCACAGAAAATAAACCAAGCTCTAGCTTGCACTGGTTGCTCTCATCCATGAATACTTTCACAACTTTCCCTTCAGGTGAACAGGCAGGTTGAGGTCTGGCACCGACTGGCAGCATGCTATGCCAGCTCTGGCTACCGCCGGCCTCCGGCAGCCCAGCCACCACACCCTTCTGCTTTCCCTCTTCCCATGTCTTCCCACTGGAACTCCTCCAGCTCCTCTGTCTGCGCCCTTCTCATGGCTGATTTTTAAACTAGTATTACAGACAGAGTGGAAGATTTTAACGCATGTACATGTCCTCCTCATCTTGTCTGAGGATACTTAGTCTTATATGCCAGTGCTGGGATTTAAACCTGTTCTTCATTTCACTGCAAGGCTGGATGTAAACCGTCCAAACCATAACAAAAAAATGCTGGGTCAGTTCTTTCTTACACGTTTAGCCTAATTATCATTAAAATATGATGCAGGCTATTAATCATAGCCTTTTAATCTTATTTAAATCACTCAAATCTACTTTTCCATACTCATACCCTCTGTATTTGTGTTTCAGTCATGGTACTGATCTCTAACATTTCCACAAGATTGGGAATGTCTTGCCAAAAGCCTAAATTACACGCAGAGCTGAAGAAGATTCTGAATAAATGCAGAGTTGAAAATGAATTATGCAGCTCAGGAGCTGTATCTTGTGTCCAGCGAAATGTGCAGAATGCATCTTTCTCACCTCTGTCTTCCTCACTCAGTGTTCAGCTGCCTGAATGTTTTGGAGCGCCGGTGAGCTGTTTTATTTCCTTATGCCAGGAACTGCTGATAGTTCGTGGTGCTGCTGAGACACAGAGACTGTGTTACTCCTGTACAACTCTGAGTGCCTTATATAGCGATCGGAAGGAAGGAGACCCCTCAGGAGCGGAGGAAAAAATGACTGTTTCTCCGCGCTCCCCCCACTCCGCAGCCTCCCTGTTCTTGGCACACAGCGCTTCGTGCGCAAACTGATGTCAGCAAGAAAACTACAACTCCTGTAAATCAGCTTTGTCAAACAATGTTATTGCATCGTTAAGATCCGCGTTTCAGGCTGAAGAGGAGCAACAGTAGACAGGAAGATCTTCAACATGAGCCCAGGAGGAATTTTGATTACAAAAAGGCTGTTGGTACGCTATATTAGTACAAGTTAAGTTTATAATTAACACATTTCTAATGCAACCCTAGTGTAGCGTTAAATGCCTTTTCTAATTATAAAAGCCAACGGAGCACCACCCACCTTTATATTTACTTGATTTTAGGCCAAGGTGAGAAGACCTAACTATAAATTAATCAGTCTCTGATAT